>JAKELG010000144.1:0-109175 GCA_021527035.1 Lactarius vividus | reverse complement strand
TAAAGGGTTTCCTTGCTTTCCGGTAGTTCGACTACGGAAGCGGCTCTTGCTTTTCACCGTTGGGGACGTCGGAAGTGTTTGAAACATCTTTAATGAGCTCTCGAAGTACTGGTGAACAAATGACGATATAAAGCTTGAGCACCCGGAAATCATGGGAGTCGTAGGATCGAAGGACGATATCCGAGCCGGGGAAATCGAAGTGTAATGTCTCATCTGAGGCAACCTCATTCGGTCCAGGAGTCGGAGAGAGGTTGTGGGCATCATGATGGTATTAGAGTCGTGCGGTATATCACAGGCAATCTGCTGTAGCTTTTAAAGAACCAGTCTACTGCAGCTGCAAGCCATCGGATGAGGTAATGGCCATTTCACGCGTGGTCGAGCCGTTCATGCGCAGCAAGTGTAGAGAATACAAGTGAATTCCCTCGGTGGGAAAGGGAGCTGTTGTATGGTCAATGCGCCAGTGATATACGCAGCACCCGCAGCCACATGTTCATGACGGTATCACCTAACATAGCAAATGCCGGCAGTCAGGCACAGTCAGGTGAGAGGATAGAAATACGTATATCGTGATGCTGTACGTGTTGCACAGCAGGAGTTCCGATAGTTTATCGCCGATAATTAATCAGGTCATCGCGCGTTTGGTGTTTCTTCGTTATCGGTTACAATCAGAACCCGTCGAGTCTGTTTTTTAGAAAGCGCGTACCCTTGCGCGCACCCAGGCGCATACTGGTATTACTTGTACTGAGTTACTAATTCGACTACTAGATATTGAACAGACACATCGCAGATTGAAGTCCACGCGGATACTTCGAACTTTCTATAAACAGAGAAAGCATCCTTAAAGCAGGGGAATTGCCTCATCAACTCATCAGTGCATCAGTTAGGGTAATATGCACATCACTTTCGATTGCCCCTCACTTTCTGTGCCACCCTTCGCTATTCCGGTTCTGGAAACCAATGTGAGTGCTGCTTCTTCGCTTGTTTCGTCGAACGGGCTGTGTCAGTTCGTCTAAATATTCTATTTATAACCCTCACGGTCAGTCTGATGTTGTGGCCCAGATTCCCAAGACCAATCACATGGTCACTGCGGTCGCTCGAATCAGATGTGAGACGTGGGAATGAACTGACATCGCAGAGGCATCAGTATGGCTGCGGCGCTGGTGCCCACGGCAAGGCCAACGGTGTTAAGTAGGTGATAAGCGCTGGAGTTTCTTTACTGTGATCGATCAGCGATTGAGAATACCTCGCCTCGGTGCGTGCGTTGTTCGGGTCAACGACAAAATATGTCCTCCGGCTCTCTATATGGGGTCACCAGTTACCCTCACAGTGACATACAACGAAATAGGAATCGCAGTGCGTGTAATTCTTGAGAGCATCGAGAATCATTGAAAGTGAGCTGATCGCATGCGTAAAACCCATTGTCAGCTCAACAATCGTAAGGAAGTTGCGCACCAAGCAGGCGGGAGTACTCTAGGTTGCCCCACGAGGACCTCCCCCTATAGCTTGCCCACATCTGCACCTGGATGGAAATCGGGGGAATGGTTTGAATATGACACCAATTCTGCTGCTGCTAATGCGTAGGGACACGCTGCCGTTAATCTATCTAGATGATTCCTGGCCTCCCAAGTAGGTTAATTATAGGCAACTTCGAGCTTGGTTTGGCCAGGAGTCTCACTTGAGTCTCAAGATACTTTGGGTGTGTGTTTGTTTGATCGTGTCTGTAGAGAGTTACGTGTGCCTCCTGTACTAAACGCTTGACGAGGGGCGTGCTTTGATGAATTCGAGAAAAAAAAAAAGGTGTTAGTTCCAAGGCCCGATGGTGAGTTTGAGGGAATGAGTCAGATTCGCAGATGCCATTTTGCTTTGCGGGGCACAGGCACTCAATCTCGGGTGAGGCCTCCTAGTCCGCGGAGGAGCGGTCTCGTGGTCGCCAAAGCAAAGCATCGTCACCTCTCGAGCCTGAGGCCTGAGATACGGACGCGGAATATGTTGGTCGTGGTGTTGTCTTCGACTCTTCGGTCTTCGCCGCGGACTTGGATAGGCCCCAACCTTTCCCGCTACTAGCCGAGAATTTGTCGGACTCTCTCACTAAACATATCGACATTGAATAATATCATTACGTTCGCGATGCAGTGGAAGAAAGCTATCGCTCGATTACAATAAGTCTTATGGAAGCAGACGTCGTGAATATGTTCGAAAAGGCGCTAGCCTGGTCGGGTATCGAACCGCTTACGCGTAACTAAGTTAGCCCCGACTCCCCATCAATTGAGCAGGAGTGTTTGAGGGTAGAACTCGTAGAAGTACGGACAAGAGTAGTACAGACTTATGGACTGGAATTATGACGTTACAGATTGGGAATCACGCAAGAGCTCGGGGCCCAGAACCTCCAATGTACAGTGGATACGTGAAAAAAAGGATAGCGTGGATTGTGTGCGCCTTAATCGACCCTGTACAGACAGAAGGACTAGCCACATCTCGAGACGACATAGAAGGCCTGACTGACTTGCACTTAGTTGATTATTGTTGTCGTTAGCTACGTCATACTTATTGCCACCTTTGCGATAGCGAACGAGGTCGCACAGTGCCCGCCCTTTGAACCATCGCAATTTTCGCCAAGGGATTCGAATGTCATTGGGATACCCAAGGTGAGACGAGCCGCATTCTCAAATTCTGGAGCAAGCCCCATGCCCCGCGATGGCACATGCACGGAACGCTTCAGCCTCAACCGGCGCAGGAAATGTTCCAAGTTTGATCCCCGCACGAATAGTGGATTGAACTGATTCCATGTCGTATTTCTGGCAGGCAGCAAGTAAGGCGAACACTTTTTCATAAGAGTCGGGTATGACGGGGGAGATGGGGTAAAGTAGCGAGATGAGGCTATTCAGCAGGTCAGCGTTCTCGGATAATTGGATTACAGGAAGGCCATCTACGAGTTCGTCGTCGGGTGGCTGGGGGAGAGAAAGCAGATCTTTGAAGAATGGTGACGACATGGCGAGCAGTGACTTGTGGACACGGAAATTGACTTTGTCAGACGACCGGACTATAATATTCGCGTCGGGTGTGTCCAAACAATGGGATGGATGGATATCCGAGTTTTCGGAGGTTGGCTCCCCTTCACGAGAATCAGAGCCGAATCTGCCTGTGGGTGCTTGTATTGGTTATCGCGATTAGGCCTAGTACACCAGCTCTACGCACCTTTTCTATCGTCCCATCAACGACAGCGGTCAGGCCCCCCAGAAATCGCGTATGACCTGGGTGTGGCTGGATATATCCGCACATGAACACTCTTAGAATAACGGGTCTGAGAGATCTCGGATCCGATGTGGCGTGCCCGTGCATCTTCGAACCTGACGAGATCGAAGAGGTGAAGAGATTCCGATATGGCCTGATGTAATCGTCAAGCCATGGCAGAAATGGGTAGTGACTAGAGCGAGGACCTGAACAACGCAGAGCAGTCACGTTATCGGGCAAACCAGAGTTCTAAACTCAAGGACACTCGGTTTGAGATCGTTCGGACTTGCTGGTGATACTTCCAAAGCTCATGAAGATAGGCGCCTGTCCTGCCAGGGAATTCGAGCTTGTCTCCCAAATCCTCGATCGTCATTAGAGGTGCAATGTAACTCGCGCAGCCTGAAGCGCCTCTTGACGCAGTTCGTGTTGTTGTGCAAGGAAATAGACGTGGAGTGCTGTCTCGGGCGAAGAAATGGCGGATCCTGTCGAGATATGCACCTCGGATATGATCGAACTGTGTCCATTTGATACTTCTGAGCCACGGATAAGAGCTCCATGATCTTCTCAGGGTCAAAGGAAGGACGGGAGACGGGGAAAATGAAAGTGAGAAGACTGTAAAGGATTTCCTTGCTTTCGGTAGTTCGACTACCGGAAGCGCTCTTGCTTTTCACCGTTGGGGACGTCGGAAGTGTTTGAAACATCTTTAATGAGCTCTCGAAGTACTGGTGAACAAATGACGATATAAAGCTTGAGCACCCGGAAATCATGGGAGTCGTAGGATCGAAGGACGATATCCGAGCCGGGGAAATCGAAGTGTAATGTCTCGTCTGAGGCGACCTCGTTTTTCCCAGGGGTTGCATGAGGGACTATAGGCATAGTATGAGAGTTGTGGGGTATGTCACTAGCGATCCACTGTAGCTTTTGAAAGAGAGCCATAGGATGAGGTAATGACCATGTCACGAGACATGCTCTAGAGAATACTGCCCGCAGAGTCACAAGTCCATGACAGCATTCCCCATAGTAAAATAACAAATTGTCTGCGCTGTACGCGCTGTAAGCAGTCAAGTGAGTTACTGCCTCACTGCGCCGCAAAGGCAGATATACTGTACGTGTTGCACAGTGCAGCAAGAGTTTACAGTAAATAACTTATCGATAGTAATCAAGCGCGGGTCCGGTTTTTCCTCGTGGGGGCCACAGTCAGAATTCGTAAAGACTTTTTTGGAAAGAATGCGCAGTGCTACTACTAGCTATGGATATACAAACCGCAGACTAGAGGACCCATATGGATGCTTCAAACTGTCCTTAGGAGCAAGAAAATTACCTCAAATCATTAATCATTGGCTATCACTGCGCCTTACCCCTCACTTCCTGTTCCATGCTTTGCTATTCCAGTTCTGGAACCAATTTGAGTGCTTCTTCGTTTGTTTCTTCGAATCGTCCTGTGTCAGTCCATCTAAATGCTCTATTGTGACCAAAATTATGACCGCCTTGGTCAGGTTATAATGACCTAGATCCCCGGGATTAATACCATGATCAACTGCGGTCGCCAGAATCATGTAGGGCATGGGAATGAACCAAAATTGCAGTGAATGGCACTGATAGGCCACGGTACTAAGCGTTTAACATTCTTTACTAATCGATCATCGATTGAAGATACCTCGCCTCAGTGCTGTTCGGGTCAAAGACAAAATATGAGCTCTAGCACTCTATAGGAAGGGGTAGGAACAGTACACGTTAAATAGCCGAATCCAGTTACTGTGACTGTATTAGAAAGGCGCAGTGATACGGCTGCAGCCAGCCATCGCTGACAATGACTGACCCCATGCTGAATCTCACTGTCCACGACGGCTCTACTTTCAAAAATGTGGCTGCTGCCATTAGAACGGTGGTTAAAAATGTTGTCGGGATTGCCTCTGAACTCTACCAGCTATTTCTCATTTTCACATGTCACCAGTCCCTCTCTTGGTCCCTCTTCACGTCTCATCCGCCTCGAATTCAGGTGACGTCCTATCTCGACAGAACGTACTTGACTCCCTTGGCGTGGACACCATCCAGCGATCCAGAAATTCATGTGAGGTTCGCGTGCTGGAGCTCTACATTGCCTAAGTTCTCTCCCGTACTCAGCGCACTCATCCAAGACGCTGAGAGCGGCACGACCCTTTTCGACCTCCTCGGTTTCATTACTTCCCTTCCCCTACTCTCCCTCCGACATCGACCATGGGCCCGACAATGGGGCTCCTCTCAGCAGCTCAGAAATACGAACTGAGCTCCGTACTGGCCCACATACGACTCTGCCTCGCTCAACGAGACCCATATTTGATCCACAAAGACAACGCATTTCGTGCATATTCCCTCGTTCAGAAGGACGGATTGCGTCAAGAGGCAGTATATGCGGCGCAACTCGCCTTGAAGTTCGTTGTAACCTTCCGAAATCTGGAGGAAAGTTCGACATCATGACAGGGACTTATCTTCACGAACATTGGTCATCCCCACGAAATATTTCGGACGTGCGTCGAAACAGTCCTCCACGGTCTCAGGAACTTTAACGCTAGTTCTATGCTCAATGGATTCAAGTGTATTTTGTGCACTCCTTCTGGTGGCCCGAGCTGGCTTGACATATTATATCGAAAGCTGCATATCATTTCCTCCGGGACTTTGTCGAATTCGAGAAGTCTTGGGCGCAACACCTTAAGGGCAGCGCCGGACGCCCTTATTGTGGGGCCATATCGCCCTAGGTTGTCCGCGCTGTATGGACGGATATAGACGCTATCGACCGTGGCATTGTGGAAAAGGTGAGCATCGTAGATTCCGACTACTCTGTTAAATTCGTTCGAACCTCTCAACAAAGCGGATCAGCTGTCACCATTATATTAGGAAGGAAACGCCTTTCGAGCTCCCATCGGTTCTCCTACGACTGTTATCACTACCCGAATCCATGGACGTAAGCAGGCGGATATCATTGTTCGGTCATCCGACCATGTCGATTTCCGGTCCCACAAGTCGATCTTGGCTACTTCGTCGCCAGTATCGTTTCTCTCGCCCAGCCATCCAACAACGAAGTTGTCGATGTGCTCCCAATTGTCCAGCTATCCGACGACGCTGAGCTACGGGCTCTCATCACGGCACTACACCTGATCCCCTTCGAGATGCCCGCCTCGTACGACAGAATTTATGCCCTACTCGCCGCGACCTAGAAATATGAGATGGGT
This sequence comes from Lactarius vividus, assembly GCA_021527035.1. Classification (NCBI taxonomy): domain Eukaryota; kingdom Fungi; phylum Basidiomycota; class Agaricomycetes; order Russulales; family Russulaceae; genus Lactarius; species Lactarius vividus. The sequence goes on along the minus strand of JAKELG010000144.1, from coordinate 102,735 downwards.
ACCATCTCGTCATCTATCCGTGCCTCTGTCGGCTACAGTAAGTCCTCCACTCCCAATGGAGCGCAGGCGTTCCGTACCTATGCCATCGCGGGTAGCAAGAAGCTCATACTAGAGATGGACATAGCCGCTCGTCTTTCTTTGAACCTTCCGATGACGTTAAATAGAGCTGCGACAGTTTGAAGGATGGGCACTACGCGCGCTGGTAAAATTTCGTGTGCTCTACATAGACAGCGTCATCTCGTGCTTCAGGTCCTTTTTCGACACGATCGGCCCGTCGAAGATTTGGGTCGCTTGTCTCGGACCGAAGCCTCGCCCCTCCTTTAGATTGGTCAAATTTGCATCGCGGAACACTTGCCCCGGTTTGACGAACTTGTAAGGGGATTGGACAATTCGCTAGTGGCCTTTGACCCGCTCGAATCTACACAGATGAGCTTAGGGGTAGCGGAGCAGACGCACCGAGTCTTCCTTCGTTGCTGCACGACATTTTTAAGGAAGAAATTGGAGGCCGGTCACAGGCACTCGAAAGTCCACTCGTCGGACCTTCGGATATTCGCGCAAAATACATGTCGGCTCTGCAGGAGCATATTCCTACGGATAAGTGCACATTTTTCCTGGAGGTGCACGCTTTAGAAGGGGAGAAATATATCGTGGAGCTGGAACGTGTGCTGACACAAACATAGAACAAGGTAGGTGGCTTCAATCAGATGTCACTTCCATTTTTGACCTGTTCGCGGACTATGCTCGAGGTATCTTGAGGCCCATGCCTGTGCGCCAACTATCCCGGTGGCTCTCGCGATGTCTAGTAATCAAGGAAACGCCCTCATGAAAGTACTGGCGGAAGTGAAAAGTCAATTACGGTTGAGTAAACAAAATTCGCGCAGAAGGACTCTTAGTGTGTAACGCAGCAAAGAGCTCGAAAGTTTATCATAACATGAACAGTAGTATTTAGCAGCCAAGGGAGCAAGCAAGGGCTCGGGGTGTGTGTACTGCGTGTCCCTGGACTTCGCTGTCTATGGACATTTACTATGCCCTTACATTTTTGGGGTAACTTGTATACAACCACTCATGACTGTAGGTTGCAATCGGCCTGGGCATATAGCCTATGAGCTGGGGTATGACAAGACTCGGGGTGTCTACTAAAGTGAGAGTGCGAAGTCAAACACCGATCAGCGCTGATTAAAGTAACGCGCGAATTGTCTGAGCGTACAACCTTACTGCCAGTGAATTCTGGACTCAGAAGTGTTGACTTTTGTAGGATACGCGAACAAATGAGATAGTAAACAGGGACCAAAGAGCCTGAGCTAGGTTGCGGTCGCGACCCGCCTCGACATCAAAGCTCAACGTCGCACAGTCGCAGTGGCATATGCCATCACTGTTCGTCACAATTTCTTGGGAACTCGGGCCGTGTGCATTGTAAATCTACACACCATGTCTGAAGAAAACGGCCGATTATATTGTACATTATATTGTACATCAACACATGAGCCCGCAGATGGGGCCGGGATGTCCCGCTGCTGAAGGGGAAGGCGGTCAGATTTACAGATGCTGATATTGCTTTTCAGGGGGACAGGCACTCAATCTGGTTATGTATTCCTATTCCACGGAGAAGCTGTCTCGTGGTTGCCAAAGAATTATCCCCCTCTCGAGTACGGAGGCAGAATATGTGGATAAGGAAAGGAGGCCAAGTTTGCGGACTTTGGCGCGGTTGCCCCCGTGGCCGACCCCCTTGAGCCCCGCCGGCGATCCATCAGCGCTTCCGTACCACTCGCGCCCAAAACATCCATTCTTGCACTAAACATATCGATATCCAATCTTACTGCGTTTGAGACACAGTGGAAGAGGTCCTGATGGAAGCTATCATTGCGGATATATTCACGAAATCGCTAGCCCGACCAAAGATCGAAACGTTCATGCGTAGCATTGGCTTGTCACCAGTTCCCAGACGATTGAGTGTTAGAGGACGGAAATCTGCAGAAGTGCGGACGAGAGTGGTATGGACGCATGGGCCGGAATCGTATTTTTACAGATTGAGTAAGAATATGACTAAATGTGCAGTCGCCCAAGCGGCATAGAACTGCCGGTCTGCCAGTATACAGCGGAAAAAAGGATATGTCAAAGACGGTCGCGTAGATTGTATGCACCTTAGTCGAACCTGTCCAGACAGAGGTGAGTAACCAAATATTGAGACGACATAAAAGCAGATTGACTTGTACTTATTCGATAATCGTTGTCCGAGTTGTCAGATACATCACGCTTTGTTGCCACCTTTGCGATAGCGAACGAGGTCGCACAGTGCCCGCCCCTTGAATGACCGCAATTGTTCTCCAAGTGATTCGAATGTCATTGGGAGACCCGAGGTGAGACGAGCCTGCATTCTCAAATTCTGGAGCAAGTCCCCATGCTGCTCGCGATGGCACATGCACGGAACGCTTCAGCCTCAACCGGCGCAGGAAATGTTCCAAGTTTGATCCCCGCACGAATAGTGGATTGAACTGATTCCATGTCGTATTTCTGGCAGGCAGCAAGTAAGGCGAACACTTTTTCATAAGAGTCGGGTATGACAGGGGGAATGGGGTAAAGCAACGACATGAGGCTATTCAGCAAGTCGGCGTCCTCGGACAATTGGATTACAGGAAGGCCATCTACGAGTTCGTCATCGGGTGGCTGGGGGAGAGAAAGAAGATCTGCGAAAAATGGTGACGACATGGCGAGCAGTGACTTGCGGACAGGGAAGTTGACTTTGTCAGACGACCGAACTATAATATTTGGATCGGGTATGGCCAAACACAATGCCACCGATGGAGTATCCGAGTTTTCGGAGGTTACTTCTGACTTCACGAGAGTCAGAGCTGAATTTGCCTGTGGGTGTTCGCATTAGTTTATCGTCTTGAAACCTAGTCATACCAATTATTCGTATACGTACCTTTTCTATCGTCCCCTGAACGACAGCGGTCATAGCCTCCCAAAAAGTGCGTATGACCTGACTGGGTATGTTCGCACATGAACACAATTGAGAATAATAGGAGTCATAGGCTATTTTTGATGTGGTATACCCGTGCACCTTCGACCACGGTGCGATCGAAGAAGAGATGAGGGGCCTCCGCTATGGACCTGATGTAATCATCAAGCCATTGGGGAAAAGAATTGTTAGAGCGAGGACCTGAGCAACGCAGAACTTGTACGTCGTAAGGTAAACCCGAATTTCTAAACACAAGAACTCCTGATCTGAGATTGGTTCGAACTTGCTGGTGATACTTCCAAAGCTCATGAAGATAGGCGCCTGTCATGCCAGGGAATTCGAGCTTGTCTCCCAAATCCTCGATCGTCATTGAGAGGCGCAATGTAACTCGCGCAGCCTGAAGCGCCTCTTGACGCAGTTCGTACTCTTGTGCAAGGAAATAAACGTGGAGCGCTGACTCGGGGCGGAGGAACGGCGGGTCCTGTCGAGAGATAGGCACCTCGGATATGAGTCGCAACTGAGTCCATTTGATACTTCTGAGCCACGGAAAGGAGCTCCATAATCTTCTCCGTGGTCGAAGGAAGGATGGGAGTGACGGGGAAAATGAAAGTGAGGAGGCTGTAAAGAATTGCCTTGCTTTCCAGTAGTTCGACCACCGGAAGTGGTTCTTGCTTTTCACCGTTGGGGACGCCGGAAGTGTTTGAAACGCTTTGAATGACCCCTCGAAGTACGGGGGAACAAATGACAATATAAAGCTTGAGCACCCGGAAGTCATGGGAGTCGTACGAGCGAAGGACGATATCCGAACCGGGGAAATCGAAGTGTAATGTCTCGTCTGAGGTAACCCCGATCTGTTCAGGGGTTTCAGCAGTGGCGATTTTAGATTTGCGGGGCATGGTGATGTCGCTGGTAATCTACTGTAGCTTTTAAAAGAGCCGATGCCATACAGCCGCAGGCCATGGGATGAGATAGTGGTCATGTCACGAGCCGTGTTCCAGCGGCTCGTGCGCAGCAAGTGTGGGGAATCCAACAAATTACTTCACATCGATGGAACTTGGATTGAGAAATGGCGCTGCTGAATGGTCGATGTGAGCGCAGCGACGTGGGCACCAACGTTGACGTGCGCAGCACCCGCAGTCACAAATTCATGACGGCATCACCTAACATAGCAAATTGCCGGTGGTCAGAGATAAGCCGTTGAAGGAAATATATACTGTACGTCAGGAGTTCAGATAACCTATCGATAATAATCAAGCGCGGCTCCTCGCGGGTGCGGTTGTCGGCGACAGTCAGAATCTTGGTCAGAATCCGTCAAGCATGTTGGAACAAACAAAATAATAACGCGTACTACTACTTACTACTAGATATTGAATATTGAATAGGCACATTGCAGATCAGAGCACCTATGAGGATGCTTCGAACTTTATATGAGTAGAAAAGGCGTCCTTAAAGGTGTGAGAATTGTCTCATCAAGTCATCAGTTACGGCCTCTACGGCCGGCCTCACACTTCAATCACGACTTGAACAGACATCCAAAAGGCACGGTCACGTGGCCTCCACAAAGCGTCGCTTGTCGCAACAGCAGCTACATACCCGCGTCAAATATCTTGGCGGCTATCGCGACGTCTAGAAACTCAGAGAAACACCCTCCTTGCGGTGCAGGTGGTGGCGGAAAGTCAAATTACAGTTAATTAGACCAACTTGGGCAGAAAGGTATTTCTCATATGATACTAGTTTAGTGTATAACGCAAAGAGTTCCAAAGTTTATGGTAGCATGGTCATGAGTAGAGTCAAACTGAGTGGCGTGGGAGCTATCTGTGTCCAACTTAAGCCGGGCGTTGGTCATGATCAGTACAGTACAACCGTACTTACGTTTAGCCCAGCCCTCAACGAGTCACTCGGCTCATCAAATGCGCCGGGACGCATCTCGTGCAGCAGACCACCGAACGTGCCACGGACCCTCGTCTTTTCATGGCGACTATCACTCTATACAACCCTCTTCGCAAGCTGATCCTGAACTTATTGAATCTTCCAACGCGCTGTTCGATGACCCTAAAGCAGATGTCGTTCTCCGTTCCCGCGACTCTCAATCATTTCGGGTCCTCAGGCTTTACATCATCAGGAGTTCTACCATGCTCAGTGATCTGATACAAGCTGCTTTCGACTCCTTTCGTGTTGCCAATGTCACCAGCAACGAAGAACGGCTTCTAGAAGTACGACTACCTGATAGCAGCGCGATTCTTTCCAGCTTGCTCACTTTCATTTTCCCCGTATTGCCCACTCTCCCATCAACTCTCGAGGAAAAGATGGAGCTACTCTCAGTAGCTCAAAAATACGAGATGAGTCCCATTTTAGCTCACATCCGGGGTTCTCTCGCTCTCCAAGACTCCCCATTCATCCGCCCAGAGAACGCTTTCCTCGCCTACTCAGTCGCACAGAGGTACGGACTTCGTAAGGAAAAAAGCAGCGCGACTTACGTCGAATTTCACGCTGACGATTGAGAGTCCTGAATTCTCGGTCGTCCCAGGCGCCTATCTCCACGAACTTTGGAACTATCACAAAACTGTCCGAGCTCAGTTCTTGCACCACTCTTGGTCAGGCGCCGCCCCCATGTTCAATGCCACGCTGAACGATTTAAGTTGTACTCGAAGTAACTGGGCCGAAACCTACGTCATTTCAATAAGAATGAATCCCTCTCTCTTCGACCCTATTGAGTTCCAGATGACCTTGGCGCGGTATACTACTAAGACAGTCGGTTCCTCTAGGAATTCGGTGGCTGGGTGCCCGCGCTGTACCAATATGCCGGTCGAGACGATCCGCGCCTTTTGGACGGCCTTGGCTGCAATATTTCATCGCTGTACAGAAATGGTGAGTACTATAGATGTGAACCACACTCTAAATATACTTAGACACCTTTCGCTGGCCGGTTCGGAACTATTAATCTTAGGGGCCAAGATGAACTCTCAAAGCTACATTGGTTTATCCGCTACCCACTTACCCCCGCCAGAATGCCTGGACACAAGCGAGGCAGACATTATAGCACGGACATCCGACCTTGCTAATTTTTTCGTCCACAAGTCGGTGCTGGCCTCTTCATCGTCGGTCTTGGAGGATATGTTTGCCCTCCCTAACCCTTCGAACGACGGGATGATAGACGGGCTTCCTGTGGTGGATATATCGGAAGACTCGGAGCTAGTGCGATCACTTATTACAATGCTATATCCCATCCCTTCGGAATTACCTGCATCGTACGATAAAATCTTGGCTCTGCTTGCCGCCACCCAGAAATACGAGATGGACGCCGTTCAGTCAACTATTCGTGCCGAGGTCGCACGTAGACCGTCGCCTACACTGGACGGGGCGCAGGCCTTTCGTGCGTAAGCTATCGCGAGCAGCAGCAGGCTCAGGCCGGAAATGGAAATAGCGGCGCGTCTCACTCTGGACCAACCCATGACATTTAAACAGCTTGGAATCGAGTTGCGGTCGTTCGAAGGACGGGCGCTACGCGAACGTGTCAGCTTTCGTGAGCAGTGCCGGGACAATCTCGTTTCGTGCTTCAAATCACTTCTTGATGCCGATCATGTGCCTTCAAAAATCTGGGTTGGCTGCCCAGCGGACAAGGCCGAGCGGCTTGACTCGATTAGAGAGAATCGTCGGAAGGTGAGGCGAGCGATCAACTCTAGTAGCTCGACCGGAAACGACGAGCCCGAAGAGACTGTAACCACACTTCCCTCATGGCTACACGACCTTTTTACGCATGAGATAGGAGGGCTGAAGCCAGCTTTCAAACGACCACTCATCAAACCCTCGACCATTCGCGGGAAGTACCTGGAGGCCCTCCAAGATCATTCCTCTCCGGGTCTCTGCACCTTCTGTGTAAGAGTGCACCTCATGAAAGGGGAGCGGTATTGTGTGAGGCTCGAGAAGGCACTGGACCGTGCCCGGGAGAGGGTCTTCTTAGACATGCCAAACTCATTGGGGAGTTGCTAGTGGAAAGTAACATTACTGTTATGTAGACTTCGGGTTAAAGAAAAGAATGTCTTTTAGTAGTAGCTTAGCGTGAGGCAGCAAACGTTTTTTTACTTCACCGGTTCTTACAAGTGGAGGGTTTGTAATCATCGTGGGCTTGTACTAGTATCACAGGTAACTTCGCGATCGTGGGAGCGTCTTCCAGTGAGATGAGTCCCTTGATGAGTCCAGTCCAATGGCCGTCGTTCTCTTTAGGTTGGTAGTGGCCACCATCATTCGTAATCCCCGTTGGTTGTCAACAAGAGCGGTAACACGACGTGCATGAGCTGCTAATCACGATGACAGGGCCGGGATAAAAATGACGAGGACGACAATGGGCAATACTATACATATTATCTATATATTCTGCTAGTGCACGCTCTCCAGATGTAGGGCTTGTATACTTAGTGGAGGGAGGGAAATGGCAATAGAAATGGAGACAACACCCCGCAATAGTGATAAGCATGAGATAACCGTGCCGTCATACGATATTCGATACTCAACTCATGAGCGAGCGCCTGGGAATTTCAAACTATGCTAACTATGACAAATCAATTTAGAGTCAGCTATTGTCCATTTTTGGTCGATAGGCCCTGTTTTGGTAGGACAATGTTAGAGCACAGGACACACCCAGAAATGCGTCAGAAAAGTGGCATTGGATTATAAGTTCATGGACCAACGGTGGACATTCGAAAGTGCCCTTTACATTGACCTTCCATGACTACCATTCCACCCTCTCCCCGAGCCTCTCCCTCTCTGCCAGCTGATCTTGTTAAACCTTCCAAAGTCACGGTACTCTTCGACTACCCTGATGCAGATGTCGTTCTCCTCTCGCGTGACTCCCAGACATTCCGGGTCCTTAAGCTTTATCTTATCAAGAGTTCTACCGTGCTCAGAGAGCTGATACAACAAGTGATACAAGCAGAATCCGACACCTCTGACACATCTAATTCAGAAAGTACTCAAACACGGCTCCCAGAAGTACAGCTACCCGAGAGTGGCGCGATTCTTTCCAGTCTTCTCACTTTCGTATTTCCCGTAAACCCCGTTCTCCCATCAACTCTCCAAGAAACTCCTTTCGGTCGCCCAACAATATAAGATGGGCTCTGTGTTAACACACATTCGGGGCACCCTCTCTCGACAACACCCACTTTTCATCACACCTGAGAATGCTTTCCTCGTCTATTCACTCGCACAGAGGTACGGACTTTGGGAAGAGGCAAGCCAGGCAGCGCGACTCACATTGAAGTTCACTTTGACGATCGAGTCTCTTGAGGACAAGTTCGCCATTATGCCAGGCTCTTATCTTTACGAACTTTGGAAATATCACCAAAGAGTCCAGGTCCAGCTCAGATTGGACCTCCCCTCGTCTGGTGCCGGTGCGGCACTGAAGGGTTCCAACTGTTCTCAATATGCTAAGAATGGTAACCCATACTGGATCGAGTTATACATCTGGTCCATAATAGACTACCCTTCTCGCTTCGATCCTATTGAGTTTCACATGGCCCTGGCGCGGCATACCGCAGGTAGCGGCACGACGCGGTGTTCATCCTGTATACTTATACCTGTCGAGAAGATGCGCACCGTTTGGACGATCCTGGCTGCCACTGTTCGTCACTGTATGGAAAAGGTGAGCATTGCGTATGCGAACTACATACCAAGAACATTCTGACACTTCGCAGGCCGAATCAAAGCTGTCGATCTTAGGGACTGAATCAAGTCCGAGTCCATCCGCTGCCCCCTTGCCTCTGCCCGAATCCTTGAACTTGAGTGAGCCGGACGTCGTAGTACGGACCTCAGACCTTACTATTTTCCTTGCCCATAAGTCCATTCTAGCCTCCTCGTCCTGGGTCTTCAGGGACATGTTTACCCTCCCCCGGCCTCCAAATAATGAAATGGTCAACGGACTTCCTGTGGTGGATATATCAGAAGATGCGGAGCTAGTGCGATCCCTCATTACAATGCTGTATCCAATCCCTCCAGAATTACCTGCATCGTATGACAGGGTCCTGGCTTTGCTCTCTGCCGCCCAGAAATACGAGATGGAAGCCGTTCAGTCCTCCATACGCGCCGAGGTCGCACGCGGACCATCACCCACACTAGATGGGACGCAGGCCTTTCGTGCATTTGCCATCGCGAGCAGTAGTGGGCTTACCCCGGAAATGGAAATGGCAGCGCGCCTCACTCTCGACCAACCAATGACATTTGAACATCTCGGAGGCGAATTGGGATCGTACGATGGATGGGCGCTACACAAGCTTTCCCGCTATCGCAAGGGCTGCCGAGACAATCTCGTCTCGTGCTTCGAATACTTTTTCGATGTTGACAGTGGCCCCTCGAAAATATGGGTCGACTGTCCCAGACACGTGAGTCATTTCTGACCTGTGCCTTTATTCTTTGTCTCGCTTGCTCAAAGCTCACTTCCGAAACAAGTCAAAAAAGTCCCCGCCTACATTACCCCCATGGGTGCACAACCTTTTTAGCTCACTAATTGAAGACCTGAAGCAAGCATTTACACGTCCACTCATCAATCCCTCGAGCATTCGCGAGAAATACCTAGAAGCTCTCCGGAAGCATGCCGCTCCGGATCGCTGCACTTTTTGCCTAGGGGTGCACGCTATGAAAGGGGATTGGTATTGCATACTGCTAGAGAAAGCGCTGGATGAGGCATGGGAGAAGGCAAGTGCGGTGTTTGCGTTTCGAGGGTGAATAATTTTAGTTGAGGAGGACCCGTGTTGATGAGAGGTGGAATTGTCGTCGTCGTAATCAGTCCTAATCTCATCTGTGTATGTGTGTGTGTTCTGTACAGTCTACAGTAGTTTTCCGGGGACGGCTGTTCAACCCTCTCAAGAACCTTGTTACCTCTCGGAATTCCGGGAGAGCGTTCTTAAGGCTCGTGCGCTGCTAGAAGTACACCCCTGGGGCCCGAGCCAGTTCTAGAACCGGCTACAAGTATTCTTATTAATGGAAAATTTTGTCGATGAGAGATGGAATAGTCATGGACTTGAAGCTCAAAAGAGTGAGCCTGAGCGTGGGAACTGTATTCGTTAGGGTGTACGGGCGCTCGTTGCCGGCGTGACCAAGAAAATACGTCAGGGGTTCATGCACGTTCATGGTTCATGGCCCAATGGTCTTCGAAAGTGCCCTTCACCCTTGTTCGTTCATGGCGGCTGTCATCCAAGACTCCCCCCCTCCGCCTGCTGGTCTTGTTGAATCTTCTAAAATATTGTTTGACTACCCTGACGCAGATGTCATTCTCCGTTCCCATGATTCCCAGATGTTTCGGGTGCCCAAGCTTTATATTACTAATAGTTCTAACGTGCTCAGAGAGCTGATGCAAGCCGCTCCAGATACCTCTGACGCCACTGATTCTACGAGTGACCAAACACGACTTCCCGAAGTGCAGCTATCTGAGAGAAGTGCGATCCTCTCTAGCTTGCTTACTTTCATTTTCCCCGTAAATCCTGTTCTCCCATCAAATATCGAGGAAACGATGGAGCTCCTGTCGGTTGCTCAAAAATACGAGATGAACACCGTGCTAACTCACATCCGGGGCTTTCTTTCTCGACAGCAGCCGCTCTTCATCAGTCCAGAGAACGCTTTCCTCGTCTATTCACTCGCACAGAGGTACGGACTTTGGGAAGAGGCAAGCCAGGCGGCGCGACTCACATTGAAGTTCACTTTGACGATCGAGTCTCTCGAGGACAAGCTCGCCATTATGCCAGGCTCTTATCTTCACGAACTTTGGAAATATCACCAAAGAGTCCAGGTCCAGCTCAGATTGGACCTCCCCTCATCTGGTGCCGGTGCGGCACTGAAGGGTTCCAACTGTTCTCAATATGCTAAGAATGGTAACCCATACTGGATCGAGTTATACATCTGGTCCATAATAGACTACCCTTCTCGCTTCGATCCTATTGAGTTTCACATGGCCCTGGCGCGGCATACCGCAGGTAGCGGCACGACGCGGTGTTCATCCTGTATACTTATACCTATCGAGAAGATGCGCACTTTTTGGGAGACCGTGGCTGCCACCGTTCATCACTGTATGGAGAAGGTGAGAATTATGTATGCGAAATACACATTCTGACACTTCTGCAGGCCGGATCGAGGTTGTTTATCTTAGGAACTGAAACTAGCTGGTGGAGTCATATGGGTATACCTGCTGTCCCCTTACCTCTACCCGAATCCTTGGACTTAAGTGAGGCAGACGTCGTAGTACGGACCTCAGACCTCACTACTTTCCTTGCCCACAAATCTGTTCTGGCCTCTTCATCCTGGGTCTTTAGGGACATGTTTACCCTCCCCTGGCCTCCAAACAATGAAATGGTCAACGGACTTCCTGTGGTGGATATATCGGAAGATGCGGGGCTAGTACGATCCCTCATTACAATGCTGTATCCAATTTCTTCAGAATTACCTGCATCGTACGACAGAATCCTGGCTCTACTCGCTGCGGCGCAGAAATACGATATGGGCGCTGTCCAGTCCTCCATCCGTGCTGAGGTCGCACGCAGACCTCCACCTGCACTGGACGGTGTGCTGGCCTTTCATGCGTATGCCATCGCAAGCAACAGCAGGCTCATACCGGAAATGGAAATGGTGGCGCGCCTCACTCTGGATAGACCCATGACGTTTGAATATCTTGGAGACGAGTTGCGATTGTTTGAAGGACGGGCGCTACGTGAACTTGCTGGTTTTCGCAAGGGCTGCCGAGACAACCTCGTCTCATGCATCGAATCATTTCTTAGTATTAACAATGGTCCTTCGAAAATATGGGTCGATTGTCCCAAACGAGTGAGTTATCTGCTTTCCTCTTTGTCCCGTTCGCTCAAAGAACACTCGTGGAACACAGCCCAAAAATTCCCAGCCCAAAAACTCCTCGCCCACAGTCACATTGCCTACATGGGTGCACAACCTTTTTAGCCCACTGATTGAAGACCTGAAGCAAGCATTTACAAGTCCACTCATAAAACCCTCAGGCATTCGCGAGAAATACCTGGAAGCCCTCCGGAAGCATGCCGCTCCGGATCTCTGCACATTTTGCTTAGGGGTGCATGCCATGAAAGGGGAATGGTATTGCATGCAGCTAGAGAAAGCGCTGGCCCAGGCCCGGGAGAAGGTAGGTGCAGCGCTTGCGCTTCGAAAGTACGCTCAGAGTCTGACCACCTGCTGCGCCTTTCTCAAGATGCCAGTCATTTATGCTTAGATGCGGCTATGACAGAGCTCAGATCTAGGAACTGTTCGAGGATTTCAGTCGAGGAGGATTCTTTTTGATGAGAGCAAGGATGAGAGGCGGAATTGTCGAATATGTCATGAACTCAAAGGGTTACTCCTAGCTTTACCTGTGTAGCAGTGTGTGTGTGTGTGTATTCTGTACAAATATCATTTGCGCGGGGCTATCTTGTGATTGGGCTGGGGAGACCGCCGCACAAGTATTGGTAGACATCAGCACGCACGGGTCGGCACGGTGGTCGCTTTCCAGGATCACGCGATCACGTGCCGTGTCGGTGACGTATCAAGACCTCCCTGATAGCTGTCAGCTACCATCCAAGTCGTTGGTCTACGACATTCGTTTGAACCGCTGGTACTTGTGCCAGTGCATTAGCTGAAACAGTGGCCGCGAGGTGTATCAACTCTTGTGGATATTCAGGCTAGACCGTTGTCTCTTCCGAGTCCATGGCTACACTCCCTCTAGACACATCTGAGTCCTACCCGCAGCCCCAGGCCGATCCCGGCCCTGATGAATCCCCCCCGGGCCACGTGCTCTTCAACGATCCCGACGCAGACGTCGTTCTCCTTTCCGGTGACTCCCAGATATTTCGGGTGCCCAAGCTTTATATCACCAGGAGTTCTACTGTTCTCGGCGAGCTGATACGGGCCGCTTCAAAAACCTCTAGCACTTCTAGTGCAGACTCTGCCAGTGCAACACGACTTCCCGAGGTCCAGCTGTATGAGAACGGCACAATCCTTTCCTGCTTACTCACTTTCATCTTTTCCGTACCTTCCATTCTCCCATCATCCCTCAACGAAAAGCTAGAACTTCTATCAGTAGCTCAGAAATACGAGATGGACTCCGTGATGGAGCACATCCGCGGCTCTCTCTCCCAGCAAGACCCACCTTTCATTCACAAGGAGAACGCTCTCACGGCTTACTCTCTTGCGCAGAAGTACAGACTGCGTCATGAAGCAATCCAGGCTGCGCGATTAACATTAAAGTCTACTTTGACGAACAATATGTCCGAAGACATCATGCCAGGTGCTTATCTCCACGAACTTCGGAAATACCACCGAAGAGTCCAGGCCCAGCTCAAGTTGGACCTCCCCTCGTCTGGCGCTGGTACCTTGCTCAATTCTTTCGACTGTATTTCTAAATATACCACCGGTTCCCCACATTGGGTCCACTCGTACATCGCGTCGATATCAGAAAATCCTTCTTTCTTTGATCCTATTGAGTTCCAAGTAGCACTGATGTGCCATACTACGGGCACAGTTAGTAACGTCGTCGGGAAAACTGTGGCTGGGTGCTCCTTCTGTACCAAGTTATCAGTCGAAACGATTCGCACCTTTTGGACAACCCTCACTGCCATCGTTCATCACAGTATGGAAAAGGTGAGCATCGTATGTATGATATACACTCAAAATGTATTTAGACGCTTCTACAGGCCGAGTCAGAGCTGTCTATCTTAGGGACGGAAACAAGTCTCCGGAGTCATCCGGGCTTACCCATTGTTTCCTGTCCTCTTCCCAAATGCATGGACCTTAGTGGGGCAGACGTCATAGTACGGTCATCTGACCATGTCAATTTCCCTGTTCACAAAGCGATACTGGCCTCTTCGTCTCCAGTATTCGGGGATATGTTTTCCCTCCCTCAGCCCCCGGAGAGCGGAAAAGTCGACGAGCTTTCAGTGGTGAATTTACCGGAGGACGCGGAGCTCATACGATCCCTCATCACAATCTTGTACCCGATCCCTTCCGAAATTCCTGCATCATATGACAGAATCCTAGCGTTGCTTGCCGCCGCACAAAAATACGACATGGGTATTGTCCAGTCCTTTATCCGCGACGAAGTCGCACACAGAAAACCGCCTGTACTGGTCGGGGCACAGGCTTACCGTGCATACGCCATCGCGAGTAGCCATAGACTCATCCCAGAAATGAAGGTGGCCGCCCTTCTCACTTTAGATTACCCGATGACGTTTGGACAACTCGGAGACGACTTGCAATTGTTTACGGGACGGGCACTGCACGAGCTTTCCAACTTCCGGAAAAGTTGCAGAGATCAACTAGTCTCGTGCACCGACTCGTTTTTTGATACCCGCGATGGCCCTTCAAGAATCTGGACTGGTTGTCCCGGAAGCAAGGCCGGGCCGTCGACTAAGAAAGCACCTGCACTCCCCGCGTGGTTGTACAACTGCTTTATGCCACAGATCGAAGTGTTGAAGCGAGATTTTACACGTCCATTTATCAACCCGTCAGTCGTTCGTACAAAATTCCTGGAGGCTCTGCAAAAGCATGTACCGGCAGTTTCGGGATCGTCGGGACAATGCATCTTCTGCTTAGAGGGATACGCTATGAAAGGGGATGACTATTGCACGCAACTGGAGCAGGCAATAGCCCGCGCTCGGGAGAAGGCAAGTACCCCATGTCAAGAATAGCCCCGGTGTCTGAACACACGCTGTGCTTACTTCTCACAACTTGCAGACATCGTTCACTTCGTCTTAGGCAATGCGACGGCCCATGCAGGTTCTAGGGGCTAGTTACGAATATTATGGTTGTTGATAGAATAGTCATGGACTTGAAAGTCTACGAGTGACGCAGTTGACGTGGTGTCCTCCTATAAGTGTGAAGCACGCGAAGCGAAGGTGCTTGCGGAGCAGTGAGGGCGTGAGAACTGTACCAGTCAGCCAGTTACGTTGTATCCCGGCCCGCGCTCGTTAGGTTAGGACCTAACACACACCTCGGTGTTAATACGTTAATGACCCAATAGTAGACTTCGAAAGTGCCCTTGACCCTTGTGCTTTCATGGCTACTGTTACACCAGACCCTCCCTCTCCGCCAGCTGGTCTTGTTGAACTAAGTCCTCAAGTACTCTTCGACTACCCTGATGCAGATGTCATTCTCCGCTCCCGTGATTCCCAGATGTTTCGGGTCCTCAAGCTTTATATTATCAACAGTTCTTCTGTGCTCGGAGAGCTAGTACAAGCTCAATCCGACACCTCTGACGCTGCTAAATCGGACAGTACTCAAACACAGCTCCCCGAAGTACACCTTCCTGTGAGCAGCCCGGTCCTCTCCAGTCTGCTCACTTTCATTTTCCCCGTAAATACCATTCTCCCTTCAACTCTTGAAGAAACTATGGAACTCCTATCGGTTGCCCAAAAATACGAGATGAGTTCTGTGCTATCCTACATCCGGGGTTCTCTCGCTCTGCAAGACCCGCCTTTCATCACCCCAGAGAACGCCTTCCTAGCCTACTCGCTTGCACAAAGATATAGTCTTTACAAGGAAGCCACCCAAGCGGCGCGACTCACGTTGAAGTTCGCTTTGACGATCGAGACTCTCGAAGACAAGCTCGCCATAATGCCAGGCGCTTATCTTCACGAACTTTGGAAATATCGCCAAAGAGTCCAAGCCCAGCTCAAGTTGGACCTTCTCACGTCCGACGCTGGTGCTGCGCTGGAGGGTTTCAGCTGTTCTCAATATGCCGTCGGCACTGACATCCCTTACTGGATCGAATTATACATCTCGTCCATAAAAGCCAATCCTTCTCACTTCGATTCTATCGAGTTCCAAATGGCCCTGGCGCGGCATACCGCAGGTAGCGGCATGACGCGGTGTTCTTCCTGTATCCTTATACCTGTCGAGACTATGCGCGCTTTTTGGACGTCCCTGGCTTCCACCGTCTATCGCTGCATGGAAAAAGTGAGTATTGTGTATGTGAACCTCATACTAAGAATATTCCGACACTTCCACAGGCCGAATCAGAGTTTTCAATATTAGGGACTCAACCGAACCCGCGAAGCCAAATAGGTCCACTCGCCGTCCCCTTGCCTCTACCCGAATGCTTGTACCTAAGTAAGGCGGACATCATAATACGAACCCCCGACCTTACTATGTTCCGTTCCCACAAGTCGGTACTGGCCCCCTCCTCATCTGTCTTTAGAGATGTACTTTCCCTTCCTCAGCCTCCAAATAATGAAATGATCGATGGGCTTCCTGTGGTGGATATATCGGAAGATGCCGAGCTAGTACAATCCCTCATTACAATCCTGTATCACATCCCTTCCGACCTACCTGCATCGTATGACAGAGTCCTTGCACTGCTCGCCGCTGCACAGAAATACGACATGGGCGCTGTCCAGTCCTTTATCCGCGCCGAACTTGCACGCAGACCATCACTTGTACGGACCTGGGCGCAGGCCTTTCGTGTGTATGCCATCGCAAGCAGCAGTAGGCTCACATCGGAGATGGACATGGCCGCGCGCCTGACTCTGGATCAACCTATGACATTTGAATATCTCAGAGACGAGTTGCGGCTTTTCGAAGGACGGGCGCTAAGTGATCTTGCCCTCTTTCGGAAAAGCTGCCGAGACAATCTCATCTCGTGCTTCGAATCATTTCTCGATTTTGAAAGTGGCCCTTCAAAAATATGGGTCAACTGTCCCCAAAGGTGTCGTCTGTTCAAGTTACCAGTGTTTCTCTCTTTGGCTCACCCAGCTTTGGCCTGCCAAGTGCCCTACCTCAAAACGCCAGTCCCACACTTCCTACATGGGTGCACAACATTATTACCCTACAAATCGAACAGTTGAAGCAGGCATTCACACGGCCACTCATCAAAGCCTCGAGCATTCGTGAAAAATACCTGGAAGCTCTCCAGAGGCATGCCGTTCAGGACCGCTGCACCTTTTGCTTGGAGGTGCATGCTACGAAAGGGGAGTCCTACTGCACGCAGCTAGAGAAGGCGCTGGCCCTAGCCCGCAAGAAGGCATGTACAATGTCTACGAGTTGACGACATCCTCAGAGTCTGACCACCCACTGCGCCTTCCCAAGACGCCAGTCTGCGCTCAGGCTACTCGGACACGGTCCCGATTAAATCCTGCTAGTATAGGAACAGCTTCGAGGATTTCAGTCGAGGGTGACTCTGTTGACGAGAGAGTGGAATTGTCGTGAAGTTGAAGGATTGCTCCTAGTTTTATCCGTGTATGCGTGTGTGTTTTGTACAGTTTAGATTGCTAGGAACGACTGTTGAGTACTCGGGCTCTTGCTACTGCTCAGAATTACACCCCGCGCTTATATCATGGTCTCGAGGCAAATATCATTTGCGCGGGCCATCTGGTGATGGGGCCCTTCAGAGTACCGGTAGACATCGACACGCATTACGCGCGCGTCACTTGTGAGTCCAAGATCGCCTCCACGTGTCATACCAAGGTATCAGGCTATCAAGGTCTTTGCGAGTTGCTGCTCAGCTCTTACGCCGGGAAGTTCCGTGCCGTGCTGTGCTGAGCGCGAGAGGATGGTAGGAGGCGAGAAGCGCGGAAGGACGACGACGCCAAGAGGTGGTATTAGGCTGTATTGACCAGTGGCGAAAAGGGAGAACTGTACGTAGGTACTAGATGACATGAAAGTCCAGGCAGTGCGTAAAGATTGGGCGAGAGCGTGAAGAGCTTCTTGATCGAAAATAAGAGTTCTTGTGGCCCAGGCAGAGTCGCAATGGGTGAGTGGGCCCCCCAGGAATGACTGGATGAGCGTCGCTGAACAAAATGAGGGGCGGAAATGCGGGCCGCTAGCGGCACCGAGAAGGAACGAGCACGTGCCGCAACGTTTTTGGTATAGAAGGCCCTCCATGGCTACTGTCCGTCCAGGAATTTCGTGCGCTCAAGCGCTTAAGCCCAAGCTTTATATCATCAGGAGTTCCACCGTTCCTGGAAAGCCGATACAAGCCGCTTCCATCACCTCCAAGTCTAGCGTTACGGACTCTGCCAGTGCAGGGATACGGCTTCTCGAATCCCGAGGTCCAACTATCTGATAGCAGCCCAATATTTTTCTGTCTACTCACTTTCATCTTCCCCGTACCTTCTGTTCTCCCCTTATCTCACGACGAAAAGATGGAACTCCTATCGGTAGCTCAGAAATACGAGATGAGCCCTGTGACGGTTAGGTTAACTTACTGTCTCTTGCTACCTAATAATACATCGCTTGTCCAAAAAACAAGGAATAGTCATGGACTTGAAAGTCTACCTGTGACGTAGTTGACGTAGCGCCCTCTTGCATGCATGAAGCATGTGAAGCGAAGCTGTGGAGACAGGTTGGGGCAGGGCGTGAGAACGGCACCACTCCGAGCCAGTTACGCAGTATCCTGCATCCTGGCAGGCGCTCGTTGGGTTAGGACCTAACGTCTGCGTTAATACGTTAATAGCCTAATAGCAGACTTCGAAAGTGCCCTTGACCCTTGTGCTTTCATGGCTACCGTCACACCAGACCCTCCCTCTCCGTCAGCTGGTCTTGTTGAACCAAGTCTTCAAGTACTCTTCGGCTACCCTGGTGCAGATGTCGTTCTCCGTTCCCGTGACTCTCGGATGTTTCGGGTCCTCAAGCTCTATCTTATCAACAGTTCTTCCGCGCTCGGAGAGCTGATACAAGCGCAATCCGACGCCCCTGACGCTACTGATTCAGAAAGTACTCAAACACAGCTCCCAGAAATACACCTTCCTGTGAGCAGTGCGATCATCTCCAGCCTGCTCACTTTCATTTTCCCCGTAATTCCCATTCTCCCTTCAACTCTTGAGGAAACTATGGAACTCCTGTCGGTTGCCCAAAAATATGAGATGAGTTCCGTGCTATCTGATATTCGGGGTTCTCTCGCTTTGCAAGACCCACCTTTCATCAGTCCAGAGAACGCATTCCTCGCCTACTCACTCGCACAGAAGTACGGACTTTACAAAGAAACCACCCAAGCGGCGCGACTCACGTTGAAGTTCGTTTTGACGATCGAGACTCTCGAAGACAAGCTCGCCATGATGTCAGGTGCCTGTCTTCACGAACTTTGGAAATATCACCAAAGAGTCCAGGCCCAACTTAAATTGGACCTCCCCTCGTCTGGTGCCAGTGTTGGTGCATTGCTGAACGGTTTTGACTGTACTCAGTATTCCATTGATGGTTACCCATACTGGGTCGAGTCATATATCCGGTCCATAATGGAAAATCCTTTTCGCTTCGATCCTATCGAGTTTCAAATGGCCCTGGCGCGGCATACCGGTACCTGGGAGCATTGGAGGTGTTCATCCTGTACCGTCATACCTGTCGAGAAGATGCGCACTTTTTGAACAACCCTGTCTGCTACAGTTCATCGCTGTATGGAAAAGGTGAGCATCGTGCAGTAGCATATGAACTACATGTAGGGAATATTCACTTCCACAGGCCGATTCAGAACTGTCAATCCTAGGGACCGAAGCAGACCAACGGAGCCACATGGGTCCACCCGCTGTCTCTTTGCCTCTACCCGAATGGCTGGACTTAAGTGAGGCAGACATCATAGTGCGGACCCCCGACCTCACTAGATTCCGTTCACACAAGGCGGTGCTGGCATCCTCTTCGCTGGTTCTAAGGAATATGCTTTCCCTCCCTCAGCCACCAAATGGCGAAACGATTGACGGGCTTCCTGTGGTGGATATATCGGAAGACGCCGAGCTAGTACGGACTCTCATTACAATACTGTATCACATCCCTTTCGACCTACCTGCATCGTATGACAGGATACTGGCCCTGCTCGCCGCTGCGCAGAAATACGACATGGTTACTGTCCAGTCCTGTATCCGCGCCGAGATCGCACGCAGACCGTCGCCTGCACGAAACGAGTCGGAGGCTTTTCGTATCTACGCCATCGCGAGCAGCAGTCGGCTCACATCCGAAATGAAAACGGCGGCACTCCTAACTCTGGACGAACCTATGACATTTGAACATCTCGGAGACCAGTTGCGACTATTTGAAGGACCGGCACTACACGAACTTTTCCGCTTTCGGAAAAGCTGCCGAGACGACCTCGTCTCGTGCTTTGAATCTTTTCTCGATATTGACAGTGGCCCTTCGAAAATATGGCTCGACTGTCCCCGAAGGGTGTTGCCTGCTCCTATGGACCGGTCCACCGCCCGACCTCGAAACGTCAGACCCACACTTCCCACATGGGTACGCGACATTATCACGTCGCAAATCGAAGGGTTGAAGCAAGCATTCACACGTCCACTCACCCACTACTCAAGAATTCGCGAGAAATACCTGGAAGGTCTCCGGGAGCATGCCGCTCCGGATCGCTGCACGTTTTGTTTAGGGGTACACGCTATGAAAGGGGAGTGGTATTGCGCGCAACTAGAACAAGCGCTGTCCCAGGCACGCAAGAAGGCATGTACAACATTTGCGTTTTGAGGGCATCCTGAGAGTCTGACTACCCGCTGCCGCTGCGCCTTTCTCAAGACGCTAGTCGCGTCGGAGTTTGCAGACATGGACTTGACTATGCCCTCCTCTTAGAACTGTTTCGGAGATTTCAGTCAAGGGGGACCCGAGGTGAAATCGTCGTAAGCTTGGATTGTTCCTAGTTTTACCTGTGTACACGTGTGTGTTTTCTGTAGAATATGTACAGTTTAGTTTACTGGGACCGACTGTTGAATAGTATAGTAGTACCCTTGCTGCCGCCGCTTGATATTCCAACTGAATGTTCTTAAG
Source organism: Lactarius vividus (assembly GCA_021527035.1). NCBI lineage: Eukaryota > Fungi > Basidiomycota > Agaricomycetes > Russulales > Russulaceae > Lactarius > Lactarius vividus. The sequence goes on along the minus strand of JAKELG010000144.1, from coordinate 82,049 downwards.
ACTCGTTTAAATTTAAGCTACTCCAGGCTCGAGGAAAATGTCATTTATGCGCGGGGACATCTAGTACTAGGGTCAACGGGATTGCCTAAGGGATCCCCCACAACGTTAACGCAGCATTCGACAAACATGTGATGCACGTGATGCACGCGTGATGGCTTTGATTCGGGTCTAGAGCTATCAGAGCTATCAGAGTCGCTAACGCCCTAATACTAGTGACCCCGAGGTGCATCAACTCTTGTAGATATCGATATCGAAGGCCCCCTAGACCCTTGTCTTTTCCATGGCTACTGTCCCTGTAGACACATCCTACCCGCAGCCTGATCCCGATGATTCCTCCCACATACTCTTCGACGATCCTGATGCAGACGTCGTTCTCCGCTCCGGTGACTCCAGGACATTTCGAGTGCTCAAGTTTTATATCATCAAGAGTTCTACTGTTCTTGGCAAGCTGATACAAGCCGCTTCCACCCCCTCCAACTCTGACGCTGCGAACTCTGCCAGTGCAAGAACACGGCTCCCCGAAGTCCAACTGTCTGATAGCAGCGCAATCCTTTCCTGTCTTCTCACTTTCGTCTTCCCCGTACCTTCCGTTCTACCATCATCTCTCGGCGAAAAGATGGAGCTTCTATCGGTAGCTCAGAAATACGAGATGAGCTCCGTGATAGACCACATCCGCGGCTCTCTCTCTCAGCAAGACCCACCTTTCATTCACCGAGAGAACGCCTTCCTGGCTTACTCTCTCGCGCAAAAGTACGGACTGCGTCGTGAAGCGATCCAAGCCGCGCGATTCACATTAAAGTTCACTTTGACAATTGAGAAGTTCAAAGACGTCATGCCGGGCGCTTACCTTCACGAACTTTGGAAATATCACCAAAGAGTCCAGGCCTGGCTCAGGTTTGACCTCCCCTCGTACGATGTCGGCGCCGTACTGGGTGCGTTCAAATGTTCAAGTCATCAATATGGTACTGGTCCCCCATACTGGGTTCGCTCATACATCATGTCGATAGCGAACGATCCTTCGTTGTTCGACCCTATTGAGTTTCAGATGACGTTGATGCGGCATACTGTGGGCACAGTTAGTAATGACTTCGGGAAATCCGTGGCCGGGTGCTCCTTTTGTGCCCAGATACCGGTCGAAACGATGCGCTCCTTTTGGACGGCCCTGACTGCCGCCTTTCATCTCACTATAGAAAAGGTGAGCATCGTATCTGTAAATTGCACCCCAAATGTATTCAGGCGCTTCCGCAGGCCGGGCCAGGGCTGTCTATTTTAGGGACAAACACGGGTCCTCAGAATCATGTAGGCCCACCTCAGGCTGCTGTTTCCTTTCCCCTTCCTGAATGCTTGGACATAAGTGAACCAGATGTCGTTGTACGGTCATCTGACCGTGCCGATTTTCTTGTCCACAAAGCGATACTAGCCTCTTCGTCGCCAGTATTCAGGGATATGTTTTCTCTACCTCAGTCTTCGAACAATGAAGCAGCTGGCGAGCTTGCTACGGTGGAAATATCGGAGGACGCAGAGCTCGTACGGTCCCTCATTACCATCTTGTACCCTATCCCTTCCGAAATCCCTACGTCATATGACAGAATCCTGGCTTTGCTTGCCACCGCCCAGAAATACGACATGAAGGCTGTCCAATCCTCTATCCGCGGTGAAGTCGCACACAGACAATCGCCCGTACTGGACGGCGCTCAGGCTTTCCGTGCGTATGCTATCGCGAGTAGCAGTAGGCTCATCCCAGAAATGAACACGGCCGCCCCTCTCACCTTAGATTATCCGATGACGTTTGAACATCTCGGAGACGATTTACGACTTTTTGAAGGATGGGCACTGCACGAGCTTTCTGAATTCCGGAAAGGCTGCAGAGATCAACTAGTCTCGTGCTTCGAATCGTTCCTTAATACTCTCAATGGCCCGTCAAGAATCTGGATTGACTGTAGTGGGAGCAAGTCCCAACCGTTAACTAAGGGTGCACCCGCACTCCCCACGTGGATGCACGACTTTTTTTCGCAGCAAATCGAAGAGCTGAAGCAAGATTTTACACGACCACTCATCAAACCCTCGATTGTTCGTTCGAGATACCTAGGGGCTCTGCGGAGGCATGCAGCTTCGGGATTTTCAGGACAATGTACGTTCTGCTTAGAAAAACATGCTACGAATGGGGAGGACTATTGCGCGAAACTGGAGCAGGAAATATCCCGTGCTCGGGAGAAGGCAAGTGTCGTATTTCTAGGGTAGTCCTTATATCTGAACACGCGTTACACTTCTCCTAATTTGCAGAGGTCATTCAATTTAACTTAGGCAACGCCATTGCTCATGCTGCCATGCCAGTTCTATAAACATGTTACGGTGATCTAATCGCTAGGAATCCTTCTTGACGAGAGGTCGGAGTCATGGACATCAAAGTCGTAGTTGTACCAGCAATAGTTGTGTGTGTATCTTGTGTAGGTTAGTAAGCCAACTGGGAACGACTGTCGAATCCCTCTGAATCAAGCGCTCTGGCTGAGCCATCTCAAAGGCGTGTTGAAACGACAATCTTGAGGTACGGTCATGTTTATGATGAGGGCACAGGAAGGATCACTCATCCTCGATAATTTCAAGTTGACACGCACGCAAAGAATAGGGATCGATCACATGATCACTCAATTCAATCTGATCGACTGGAGACTCCATCAGTGACAGCCACGGTTCACTGGCATATCCACAGCCGTCGCGTATAGAACAATGCGGTACCAACTCCAACGAGGAGGCCCCAAGTCGGTTTTTATCAGTCAGGATGCCAGTGGCAACGAACGTATTGACTCTGCCTGGAGACGACTCAACCATCTTGAAAAACGGCAGCAGACTTTCATATGGGGAAGGTTTTGTAGCAAGATGCTGGGAATACACGAGGTAACGGTGATGCAGTGAGGCGTGGCGAAGTGGGGGTGTCGAGGTAAGCGCCGACACATGCCGTACACACGTCTCGAATTTTCTTTTTGCACATGCACAATCGATTGCGCGGCAAGCGGTTCTCCGCTCATCAGATCCACAAACTTTTTTTTTTTTTTTTTTCACAGGCAGAGGACGGAAATCGCAATGTGATGGTGTTCCTGCCGTGGCCATCATCCCCCTACTCATCGATCTTGCCTCTCCCCCCGACGACACGCATGTGTCCGAACGCGACGCGTGGTTGCTCGTACTCTTCTTCTATAACAGCCATTCTCCACTCTCGCATATGGTGCGGTCAATGGGTCAGTTATGTGGAAGATATTCGGTGTACTGTCCGAGTACTGGTACATATAACAGCTTTTGTACTAGAACATGACGAGGCAGGACACATGAGGCACGTTCAAAAGGCGTTCCGATCCAGACCGGATCTGCTTGTGTTGGCCCATATGTCCCGCATTCTGCGGGCTCAGGGACCAGTTCCAGATGTTTGGAACTCACAGGCGTACCATCAAGTCCAACGTTGCCACGCATTTACCTTTGCATCTACTGCGCAAATGGTCTGAGTGGGAGAAAGGGACAAAAACGGTATGTGACCGATAGATACATGGATTCGAGACTGATCTGAGAACTCTTTACAGTACAGTACACATACGAAGAAACAAACCAGACCGAAACCGATATAGTAAAGACCACCACTAAGCGAACACATGAAAAGTAGGAATCGTCCGTGGCGCCACACCGCAAGCACGTACATGCAGTGGGGCCAGCGAAATCAAGAAAAAAAAGAGGGATAGAGAAGGTACATATCTATTCATCTGCTATTAAAGTCCTGCGACCTGCGAGTTGTTGTCTCCTAACTTGTTCTTCCTCGATGAGAACCCCTTCTTCGACTTGCTCGGGAGCTCTGCCCTGGCGATCACGGCGAATGTGGGACCGAGTTCCTCCCCTGTCCTCAGACAATGCTCCACCCTCGCCTGGAATGTCGCCAAGAGCTGCTTAGCCTTATATTTCCTCCACGCTGCCTCGGCTGGCGTCGTCTCGCAGCACGCCCTCGTTGCCGAATCGTAGTGACGCTTCATCGAGTCCCGGCGGCCGAAATAGATCCCGCAACGCTCGCAACACTTGATTTCGGCAGGGTGCTCCTCGCTATCTCTGCAATGGCGGGAAAAGTACCCCCAATTCTTGAATCGCTCAGCAGGACACAGCCTGCACTTGATTGCGCTGACTGCCCCGCGCTCCGCCTCGGCCTGGGTGGTCTGGAGTAACAACCGCTGCCACACTGTCAATGTCTTCGGGATGGCGCAGGGACCTTCCGAATCTTCGGCGATCTCCAGATCTCGTTGATCGATCTGCTGCGTGTTACTCCTGTCGTGCCGCGTTTCCTCCTGCTCTCTCTCCTCAGTCCAAGACGGTTGTCTCTGCATAAGGGAACCCACCAAACCCTGCGGAACACTAGGTCCCAACAAGGATTGGTGGTAAACTCCCCGTGCTGTCGTGGACGCGAGCCTCCCCGCTCCGCATCCAGCCGCCTTGGATTTACCATCGATCATTAATTGGGTCCTGATGGCAGGTGTACGGCGGGTCCTCTTCTTGGACCCCGCTGCCTCCAAGACCCCATCTGCGTCCGGCTTTCCCTTCTGGGATGTTTCATAACTACTGTTATCGTCATCATCAGGCCTCCATAGCGATTACAATAGGCCCCATACCTTTTCCTACTTCGCTTCCCGAGCACCGTCTCCGAGACCCCTACACCCTCTGCGTGTGTGGTTTCCATCACCGAGTTGGGCGTCGCCATATCGAGGCTGGCCCCAGTATGACTAAGCAAGGATGAATATCGGCATCAGGGTGAGATATTACACCGGTAAGCAGAACCAGAGATACATACGTGTTCCCGTACACGTTCTTGAGGTCGGAGATCGAGGCGCAACCTGGCTGTGTTTGCCCAGCGAAGTCGATGCCGTCCCCAATGAGCCATGAGGGGAGCGTGCAGGCGGCTTGTTCCGGCTGGAAGACGCTGCTGAAATCGTAATTTGATAGAGGGTTGGCCGATGACGGAACCTGTAATAAAGGGTAGTAAGCAAAGTATCCTTGCGTTGGTGCGTTGTACTCACTAACTGTGAGGCTGCTGCCTCGTCGATGGGGGAGGGGACTGGTTGGTCCCCAGCGTTGTCGCTCTGCGGCGATGTGACCGAACTGACATCTGTCAGCGCTTTGGACTGATGAGTACAAGATGTTGCGGAAGACGTGAGGTGGGGACATACCTGGGGTGAGCGAGAATGTAGAGCCCCACTCCTGCGAAATGATAAGGTGAGCTACAGTATCAGCTGACTGCCATCCATTGCGTGCTTACGGGCAGGTCGAAGAGAAAGTCGTTTATGTGGTCGGTATTGGCAGCGAAGGGAGGCGCCGACATGGGGGCAGTCGCGGCAAGGTGGTCGAAAGTGGCACTATTTCCGGGTATGTCCCCGGCCACCATGGCGGTCCAGTCAAGATCCTATGTCAGATGTTAGCGAGTGCTTTCATCGTGGGGGGAAAATATACTCACAAGGCCGCCTCCAAGCTGGGAGGCCGAAGTCGGCACGGGGAGCGCGTCACCCAGCTCCCAAGCGAGGAGCGCGTCCAGGCCCTCGAAGTCGAAGTTGAGTCCTTCAACCGGCTCGGGCTGGACGTACCCGGCGTGTTGAGCCCACTGCGCCATCGAGTCGTCCTCATTGGGGGCGTCCGGCACGGGTAAGAATAGATGAGTTTCGGGAGGGCTGGGGTAGGGGGCGGGAAAGACCATTGTGGAAAGGTTGTCTGTGTGAGTGATTGTGGGATGTGAGCGGCAGATTTCTCGAGAGGAATTGCGGAGGGGCGTTGCGCTTTTATCGAGTTCCGGCCATCCCACAGAGGCATCGCTTGCATGTTTAGCGAGGGCGACCACAGCCAGGACCGCGCGTGGCATTCACGCGGCCAGGCGGGGTCGCCACTCCGCTTTGATTCAGCCATGTGTGGTCTTCTTAAGACTCCACATTCTTTTTACTCCGCTGTGGTTGGAACCGCCTCGTGGCAGTCGCGCCTTGATTCGCGCTTGAATCTCCCTTCACATACAACAACGACAACGGTGATCGGTGGCGTGAGAGACTAATTATTAATGTGTCCTTAAGGGTCTTATCTGAAGGGATTTCCCGACCCGAGAAATTTCCACAGCGGACGAGTGTCCTTGTTTTGCCTTGTACTTTTCAATGGCCGGCTCATCAAAGCTTCGGATAATGAAGACCCATAGAACTATCGATAGGAACAAAAGGTCCTTGCAATTCTGTGACCAGGCCCAAGCGGCCTGTGGCAGACCCGCCGGAGCTTCAACGCGCTTGGGCCGGATATGGCTGTCCTTTCATACTAAACCACGCCTCATTTTTCTTGCATGGCCGAGTCTTCCTGGAAGAAAGGAAAAGACAGTTATGTATGATGGTGCTTCATCATGGTCTACCAATCCCACGCATCATCAATCGAATAAAGGGGAGAAGGCAGCAGCGTAAAGCAGGTTTTTATTTTTGGTATTATTGTGTCCTCGGACTTGTCGCTTCTGCTGGGGAACCACGGTAGGAGACTGGAATATGGTTGACGAGCGCTATACCTTAGCTCTCCTCGTAGCGTGGAACACACGATGAGAAGGTGCGGACGGGCGCTCTAGCACATTGACCAGTTAAGCGCGCACAGCCTTAAAGCCACACCGGATCCCACCCTCAAAATATGGTGTCAAATTCGGGGACTTATGCAAGGTAAATAGCAACCCATCTGTTGCCAACGTCAATACCAGTTCTCTACTGATTCGCCAATTCTGCAGATAGCTTTGCGGGTGCCACCACATTTTCGATGAGAAATCCTTTTCGTATGCTCCCGTTGTTGAGTACGAGTGTGAACTATTATAACTTGAACAGACTCGGGTTTCTTCTGCAATGATAGAGTGTGTCCGTATCGTGATCCATGTGAGTCGTGAGATAGTTTCGACGCGGTCACGTTTATGATTCGAAATCCACTGTACGGTACGACTGAATCGTCTCCGTCGCGCGTCTCATCTCTCACCGGACCTCACCAACACCCCACATCCCCTCACCCCTCCCAATAGATAGTCAACTTCATTATTTGTTGTTGTTGCATGATCAATAAAACTTATTACATCATAAATATGCTTATTCATTTTCAATATTTGAAGTTGTTGTGAAGTTACGAATAAATATATTACATCATTGGAAATATATACTCAGCCAAAGTTTCGGAATAGGCGCGGCTTGATTCGGACTTTCGGTTTCAGCCGATGTGTTTACCGTTTTGGGTCACGAGAGAGACTGTGGAATTAAGCCAACTTCGAAAAACGGTCTATCGGTATGAAAACGGCTGTAAATCTTCTGCGGCACAATATTGTTAACTGTAAATAAATTTGAGGACTAAGACAGTTCTGTATTTCCGAGTGTTTTAAAAGTGGTGTTGCCAGTGGGTCTGGTGATGAGTTCGGTGTGACGCGCGCGTCCTAGTGTTGGCCCGGAGCCGGGTGTTGGCGAGGCAAGGCTTTCTCATGTCTACAACTACAACTGTCCCCTTGTCTCCCAGCATTTCTTCGGCAGACTTCCTGGGGAAATTTTCACTCCCTCCTTGTGCTGACATCATTCTCCGTTCTTCTGACTCTCATGACTTTCATGTCCAAAAGCTCTATGTGGTCGACAGCTCTCCTGTTCTTGGAGAGCAAATAATGGCTGCTATGTCCCACCGCATAGGGTCGGAACTTGAAGGTGAGCCTCATCCCACGAATTTCCCCCTAAAAAGAGAACAAAAACAAATAACAGCTACTTCTGAAGCCACTAGTGTGGACGGTGAAACCAAGGACACTTTACTTCCGGTCGTTCAGGTTGCTGAGAACCATACAATCATTTCCAGCCTCCTGACTTTCGTGTTCCCTGTATCCCCCATTCTTCCCCCAACCATCGAGCAGATATTAGAGCTCCTTTCTGTGGCTGAAAAGTACAGGATGACCACTGCTCTGGTTCGAATCCGAGACTACGCTTCCAGACGTGACCCGCCCTTCATCTGTCTCAAAAACGCGTTGCATGTTTACCGTCTTGCATCAAATTATGGCCTCCTTAAAGAGACGCTTGAAGCAGCGGAAGGAACGCTTAAATCCCCAATGTCTATCGAGGATCTCGAGGACAAACTTGACACCGTATCTGGTGTCCCTCTTTACAAACTTTGGACATATCGTCAGCGAGTTCTTGAAAACCTCTATGTGAGCCTCATCAGCGAATATTTCGATTCTAGAGTCTACCGAATCCTGGGTGACGCAAATCTATACTGCGTAGAGCTTACTGATTATGGTAGCGAGCAAACTGAAATTCCGCTGTGGCTTGATCAATACCTTGAGTCCATTCCAAAAGATCCCAGTCGTTTTGATCTCACCACATTTCATCTTACCTTGTCCTCTCATGTCTCACCCACGGGTTCTTCCTGTGAAAATTGTACATCCATTCCCCATGAGACTATTCGTGAATTTTGGACTGCTTTGACCGCACTTGTCCGTGAATGTACAAGAAAAGTAAGTTTACTATCCTGAATCTGACATGTGACGAATCTCACCGCATCCACAGGCTGAACTGGATTTCTCACTTGCAGAAGGCTCTCAAAGTTCTACCCTTGCCCCAACGGAAGCCTTCCCTCTGCCTGAAGGTCTAAACCTGCCAGGAGCGGATGTCATCCTTCGATCGTTTGACCTTGTTTCCTTCCACGTCCACAAGTCGATCCTGGCCACATCATCACCATTTTTTACTGATTTGTTTTCGCTCCCTCAACCCCTTGATGGTGAAGTTATTGAAGGTCTTCCCGTTGTGCAAGTATCCGAAGATGCGGAGTTGCTGCACAGCCTGCTCACAGTGCTTTACCACATCCCCTCAGCGATACCCGACTTCTATGAGAAGACTTTGTCTCTTCTCGCCGCTTTGCAAAAATATAATATAAGTGCGGTCCTATCTACTATCCGTTCCGAAATAGGTCGCCAACTGCCAACCACGGAGGCTGCCTTCCGTGCATATGCAATTGCGTGCAGCAAACAGCTCATACCAGAGATGAAAACTGCGGCGCGCCTCACTCTTGATCACCCCATGACGTTTGAGGTTATCGCAGATGCCTTACCGCTGTTCGAGGGCTCAGCGCTGAGCGACCTGATCCGCTTCCGCAAGCGTTGCCGCGACAATCTTGTCTCATTCTTTGAGGCCTTTGTTGACGGTAGCGACAGCCTATCAAGCATCTGGTTTGGTTGCCAAAAGACCAGAGTGGACCCCTCCTTCGATTTCCGAAGCAGAAGGCCGACTGTGAAACCAATCCTCGCTAAGTGGTTATGTGACTTGATTTCGCGGCATACCGAAAACCTGAAAGAGACATATACCAATACACTGCCTAATCCTTCATCCCTTCGCAAGGAATTTGTCGCTGCTCTCCGCACTCATGTATCTGAGACCGATTGCTCTTCCTGCTCAAAGGTGTATGCTACGGAGGGAGAGGCCTTCCATGACCAGTTGTACCGTAGAATACGGAAGGCACGAGACGAGGTACGTACCCTCCCATCCCCCTTCTTACGATTGTGGGTTTTACGCCATGTACAGGAACCCTTCCAACTTGACACTGGGACATCAAATACGTCCGGAGATGTTGGAAATTCCGATGCCTCATAGTTGGCATCACGGCGCTCAACGTCCTACGAATTGAGCATTACGGAGCCATAGTTAATCTACGTGTTAATCTATCTATGTGTTGAAAAAAAATCTGTTGGCGCATGCGTAGCAATATGGGATCCCCCATTTTGGTCTCTCGGTGTGCGCAGACATAGTATTCGAGCGCAGATAGGAAGAGGCACAGAGCAAGGTCAACCTCATTCGAGGAGAAACATAGTGTCTGTCTTTGACAATGCCCATTGGTCGTCTCTCACTGTGCGCAAGCAGAAAGGTCCGGGATCTTCAAATTGACTGGGAGCCAGTACCCGGAGAAGGCATACTGATTTGTGGCGCTGGAAGGTGCTGGATTAATTATTATTCGACGTGATATCCCAAGAAAGGCCATGGAGATAAGTGACTAAAGATGCAGATGCACGATGAGTGCCAGTGACAAGACTGTGAATTTGAACTGTCGACACAATTGATAAACACGCAATCGCGAAAGAAGTCAGAAAGAGAACCTCTTGCACGCCATGGTTCCGGTAGAACCGGGTAGCGGTGACGATAGCTGGACACGCACGCAGCACGCTAGATTGAAGTTGAGCAGACGATTATTCCGTTTTTGACCAGCTCGTTCCTGGCTCAGCTAGACAGAATACAAATAATCAATATATTTTCCTTTTTTGCCCACTCACGAGTCGTCGAGCGCTCAGCCCAGCTTAGCCAGCTCGTGAGCCGAGCTGAGCCAGTTTTGGTCATGAGCCGATGTGTCAGTTGGCTTAGCTCAAAACGGCTCAGCTCGGCTGGTTCAGCCGATTTAAGCTAAGCCATGGCAACACTACTATCGCAGGTTTACCCTTCATATACAGACGGTCGCCAGTCTACTCGTCAGAAGCGCTCGGTCATTTCGAAGAATTCAGATCACGTGATGGCCTTGTGAAATAGGCATCGATATCGATAGCCACCACCGCCAACTTCAATCTTCAGCTTCAACGTTCAACTCGAATTCACATTTCAATGGAAACGTCTCAGTCTCACCCAGACCCAGATGTATCACTGGCACCCGAGCACCAACTCCCTAATGACCCCGATTCAGACATCATCGTTCGCTCATACGACCTCCAAGAGTTTCGGGTACTGAAATTTTATCTTATTAAGAACTCCACTGTGCTCAGCGAGTTAATACAATCGTCTACTGTCAAATCTCCCGATTCCTCCACTTCCCTCCCCGCTGGATCGCTTCCGTGCATCCGGCTGTCTGATAGCGGCACAATCCTTTCCAGTCTTCTTAGTTTCGTTCTTCCTGTGCCCTCCATTCTTCCTCCATCCAGCGAGCAAATCATGGAGTTGCTATCGGTAGCGCAAAAGTACATGATGAACTCAATTTTGGCTCACATAAGAGGAGCTATCGCCTCACAAGATCCACCCTTCATTCGCCCAGAGACCGCCTTCCACATTTACTCCCTTGCTCAGAGATATGGGCTCAGCCCGGAGGTTTTTCGAGCCGCGCGCATGGCGTTGACCTTCCCGATGACCATTCAAGGCCTGGAAAGCAAGTTCGACACCATGCCTGGCACTCATCTTCGCGTACTATGGAAGTATTACCAGAGAGTTCGCATTAACCTCAGATCGGATCTTCAGGTGTTCAGGACGCATGGAGTACGCAGTACGCTAGCAGGCTTAACTTGCCAGACCGCCAATAGTTCTGGTATCCCCACTTGGATTGATAGTTATATTGCGTCCATAGGGGAAGATCCTGCCCTTTTCAGTCTCACTGAGTTTCACATGTGCATGACCCGCCACCTTCTCGCCCCTGGGTGTACTTTGTGTAGAAATATGACCGCCGAGACGATACACGCCTTTTGGAAGGCACTAACTACTGTTGTTAACAACAGTATGGCAGACGTGAGTATTACGGAGCCACGAAATAATGAGACAGCAATTAAAACGCTTGTATCTCCGCAGGGCGAACAAGATCTCCTACTTACAGAAGAGGAAGTAAAGTCGCGAAGTCACCCAAATTTAAGGGGAAGCGCCTCACCTGGACCCCGGAATGGTTACTTGGACCCACCTCATGCAGACGTAATGATCCAGTCGTCCGACCTCGTCAACTTCCGTGTCAACAAAGCCGTTCTATCTGTGTCATCGCCATTCTTCGCCGACATGTTCTCTCTTCCTCAACCCCCTGATAATGATGTTGTCGACGGGCTTCCGGTGGTGCGATTATCTGAGGAAGCGGAACTCTTGAGTCGTCTCCTCACGATGTTATATCCAGTTCCTTCGGTGGTGCCCGACAGTTACGACAAAGCGGTAGAATTGCTCGCCGTGTGTCAGAAGTACGACATGGCTGGCGTCCAATCCTCCATCCGTACCGAAATCAAAAGCCGGGGACCTGTTGTATTGACCGGGATGGTGGCCTATCGTGCATACGCTATCTCGAGCAACGCAAAACTCCTTCCTGAGATGGAGACCTTCGCTCGCCATACTTTGGATTTCCCTATGACACTCGAATATCTAAGTGACGAATTGCCGGTATTTTCAGGTTGGGCACTGCGTGATCTTGCCCGTTATCGCAAGCGTTGCCGAGACCGTCTCGTCTCAACTCTTCAGTCTTTCCTTGACTCTACCGCACTATCAAGCACCTGGGTTGTCTGCAGCGGAGTTAGGCAGGGCGCCGTTTTACCAGCCGGATGGTTACGAGAGTTGTTTTCACGACACATGAAGAAATTACAGGAGACTTTTACCGACCCTCTTCTGAAGCCTTCAAACATTCGTGGAGAATATATTTCGGCTCTACACACCCACGTCAGCTCGCAAAGTTGTCAATCCTGCCCGATGCAACACACTTTGAAGGGTGAAACACTCTGCGTAGAGTTGGAGAGCAAACTCACGCAGGCACTGGACGAGGTGAGCGCCTCATCGTAATGGATTCTTCGGAAACGAAGTCATTCACACGATTGATCCAGGTACGCAGAACCCCAGACTCACGAGAAAATTGAAGGCCTCACTCACTGAATCCGTTTCTAGGAACCCGTGACGTCAACATAGGGACAAAGGGTACGCGTGGAAGATAAGATTTTTTTTTTCTGAATCAAAAAAAAAAGAAGGTAAGATATTTCCATTGACTCATCACATCGTGATAGGAGACTCAGACCAATGTATGGGGTGTCTGGATGGTTTTCTATGATGTTTTCTGAGTAGGTCGGGCAATCTTCAGTTTCAGTGTGTCGTCACCTTAGTTGTCTCGTCACCCGGGCCTTTCGCCCTCTGGCTCGGATGTAAATACTGTGGAAGAGGAGAGTACAGTGGAGACTGGAGAGGTATCGAATGTCATTTTTTGTTTCCAGGGACCAGGGTGTAGGCGTCTTGGGAAATATGACACGGAATGCGCAGCAGACGCTAGCGCTCTTGCCATTCTTGAGGTGTTGAGTGAGCAGTCGCGCGTCTTCCCAAAATAGTGCCGGCCCGGAGCCAGGTGTTAGTTTGAAAAGTGTTCGAAAGTGGTTCGAACTCGTTTGAACCAGCAAACGGCTTTCTCATGTCTACAACTGTCCCTTTGTCTCCTAGCACATCCTTGCTAGATGTTCTGGGGAAATTCTCACTCCCTCCTCGTGCCGACATTATTCTCCGTTCTTCTGACTCTCATGATTTTCTTGTTCAAAAGCTCTATGTGGTCGATAGCTCTCCTGTTCTCGGAAAGCAAATAATGGCTGCTACGTGCCACAACATAGGACCGGACTCGGAAGGTGAGCCTCATCCCACAAACTACTACCTTCCAAAAAGAAAAGAAATGACAACCACTTCCGAACCCTCTTGTGAAGCCACCAGTGTTGACGGTGAAACCAATGTCACTTTACTTCAAGTTCCGGTCGTTCCGGTCGCTGAGAACCACACAATCATTTCCAGCCTCCTAACTTTCATGTTCCCTGTATCCCCTATTCTTCCTCCAACCATCGAGCAGATATTAGAGCTCCTTTCTGTGGCTGAGAAGTACAAGATAACCACTGTTTTAATTCGAATCCGAGACTGCGCTTTCAGACGTGACCCACCCTTTATCTGTCCCGAAAACGCATTGCATGTTTATTGTCTCGCATCGAATTATGGGCTCCTTAAAGAGATGCTTGAAGCAGCGGCAGTAACGCTCAAATCTCCAATGACTATCGAGGATCTCGAGGACAAACTTGACACCATCACCATGCCCGGTATCACTCTTTACAAACTTTGGAAATACCGTCGACGAGTGTCTGACGACCTCTTTATGAGCCTCATCACCGCCGAGGAATTTTTCAGTTCGGAAATATACCGAATCTTATGTGATGCAGATCTAGCTTGTGTAGAGCTTTGTGATTATGGTGAACATCGTGGAATTCCGCTGTGGCTTGATCTCTACCTTGACTCCATCACAGAAGATCACGTTTGTATTGATCTCACCTCATTTCATCTCACCCTGTCCTCCCATGTGTCGCCTGCGGGTTCTTCCTGTAATTTTTGTACATCCATCCCCCAAAAGACTATTCGTGAATTTTGGACGGCTTTGACCGCACTTGTCCGTGAATGTACAAGAAAAGTAAGCTTACTATCCTGAATCTGACATGTGACGAATCTCACCTCATCCGCAGGCTGAATTGGATTTCTCACTCGCAGAAGGAGAAATATGCTCTCAAAGTTCTACCCTTGCCATAACGGAATCCTTGCCCCTTCCTGAAGGCCTAAACCTGCCAGGAGCGGACATCATCCTTCGATCGTCTGATCTTGTTTCCTTCCACGTCCACAAGTCGATCCTGGCCATGTCGTCGCCATTCTTTACTGACTTGTTTTCGCTCCCTCAACCCCCTGATGGTGAAGCCATAGGAGGTCTCCCCGTTGTCCATGTATCCGAAGACGCAGAACTGCTACACAGCCTCTTCACAGTGCTTTACCCTATCCCCTCGGTGATACCTGACTCATACGAGAAGGCTTTGGCCCTTCTCTCCGCTTCGCAAAAATATAGTATGACCACGGTTCTATCTACTATCCGTTCCGAAATAGGTCGCCAGCTGCCAACCACGGAAGATGCCTTTCGTGCCTATGCAATTGCGTGTAGCAAACAGCTCATACCGGAGATAGAAACTGCGGCGCGCCTCACTCTTGACCATCCCATGACGTTTGAAGTTATCGCAGATGCCTTACCGTTTTTCGAGGGCTCAGCGCTGAGCGACTTGGTCCGATTCCGCAAGCGTTGCCGCGACAATCTTGTCTCGTTCTTTGAGGGCTTTGTTGATGGCAGCGACAGCCTATCAAGGATATGGTTTGGTTGCCAAAAGACTAAACGCCCGTTATTTGCTTCTCAAAAAGCCACAGCGGTCCTCGCTGGGTGGTTACGTGACTTAATTGTGCGGCATACTAACAGTCTGAAGGGGATATATGCCAATTCATTACCTAATAATTCGTCCCTTCGCAAGGATTTCGTCGCAGCTCTCCGCACTCATGTATCTCAGACCAATTGTCCCTCCTGCTCAACGTTGTACGCTATGCAGGGAGAGGCCTTCTATTACCAATGGGACCGTAGAATATCGAAGGCACGAGACGAGGTACGTATCTCCCTCCTTTCTTAGGATTGTGGGTTTCACATCATGTGCAGGAACCCTTCCGACTTGATGCTGGGGTATCAAACATGTCTGTAGATTTAGGAAATGCCGATGCCTGATGATGGACATCACGCGGCGCTCGTCGTGATGCATGTCCTACGAAGTCCTACGAAGTAAACTGTATGATGTCATAATATATACGCGTTTAATCTATCGATGAGGGTTGGAGGGAGCCAGTAGCCAGAGAGTGCACACTGATTTGCGGCGCTGGAAGGCGTTGGATAAGCTCGGGAATTAGTGAGAGAACGCCCACTCAGTGGTAGACACGTGGTCGACACGTCGAAGCTACACGCGCCTCCAGGAGATTCATTTTTAGGCCGCAGTCGGCATCAGGTCCACCAAAAAATCTGCGACGCTCGAGAAAACCGGTGCCACTGGCATGTCTCCCGAGTGCGGGTGTCTGATTAGCCATTTCTCTCTACCCCGATCGAACTTGGATGTCGTTATTTCCGAGGTTCTTTTCCTATGTTCTTTTTACACAGACTTGGAGTCTCCGGGCAGTAGAGTTCTTCCATCGTACCTCTGGATACCCATGACATCTCATTCCTCAGTGTTCATGATTCTTGAATGCTCGTCGACCTTGCCGTTGATAGTCGGATGACAAAATCGAAACGGGATACGGAACCCGCCCGTCCTCCCCATAACATTATCAGGGTCGTAGCTGTTCCTTAACGCAGACAGTCTACCCCAAGGTCTGTCCAGGTTGTCTCGGTAGATCTGCCTCAGGCGTGGTAACGCCTTCTAGGGTGGTGCTGCAATATACAGGTACAGAGAGCGTTTTGCACCCCTCCTGGAGCGTGATCCGGTGGATGTGGTCCAAGGCCGTCTTCGTGTAGTCAACCCATACCCTATCATTATCCCTCCCCTCCTACGTGAAGTACACGAGGAGGGGTCCGTTGGGCTCTCCGCGTTTATGCGGCCATGCTGAAGGGACGCTTTGATCGAACATCGTTGGCGTACTTCGGCCACGACCATCCTCCCTGTGTCCCATGAGTTGTTTAACCGTCTGGAAATAAAAGTATAGGAAGGGTATAGCCAAGGAGATAGAATTTAGTCTGGTTATCTTGGCTTCTTCTTCGACAACATTGATGTTGTTTGGTGTAATAGTGTGTATACCTGGGCACCATGACGGTTTCATTGGGCTCTGTCAACAAGTGAGGGAAAGTTACTTATACCACTTCGACAATGACGCACCGAGCATTCGTAACGCCGATCCCAGCAAGTTCTGAGCTGGGAAAAGACCACGGTGTAGAGTCGTCTTCAGGGTTGGAAAGGACCCCAGTTGCAACATCCGCCAGGATGGGAGTAAAGCACAGTCGTAGCGACGTGCGGCGTCGTATAATTTGAGTTCGCAAGTCGACTCTGGTGAGGGATAGCAAGGAAATGGCTGAAAGGGTCAGATCTGTCGGGTTTCATATCGTTGTAAGATCCCAAGACTGTGAATTTGAACTGTCGAAGCAATTGATAAATACGCAATTGTGAAAGAAGTCGGAAAGAGAGCCTCCTGGACGCCATGATTTCGGTAGAACCGGAAAGCGGATAACGGCTTTGGGGTCATTATTCGTCATAAAGTCAACAATGGCCCCCGTACACGTTCCTCGTAGAAAATAAGAAGCCCACCCTGGGAACGAATACCGTCAATAAACACTGCCTGAAACTTGATGAAAGTCAAGCGAACTCACATAGTAGCGTCCGTTTCCATTGGTGCCTTGACGATGGGTTCTCAGAACGAACTCGGTTGCTATACAGTTATTCTCGCCGCCCTTATTTCATAATGCGTTACTCCGAGTCGTTCGATGTTCACTCATGAATCCAGCCTGCCTGGGACTCGGACACAAGCTCGGACGTACTATCGCCCAAAAGATATCACTCTCCCACGGTCAACGATGCTCACATGATGACGGCTATCAGGAGGAAGAACCAAATCTGAACCCGAACGTCGAACGAGGTTATCGATACCAAGGCAGTACTGGTTACTTTTGAAAGCTCGAACTTTTGAGGGAGTATCCTCCTCCCATCATCTCGATCCCCACGCTTCCGAGTCTTCTTCCACCTTGTCTTCTACCCACGATGTTATAGTTCTCGGGTCGGATGACCTCGTAGATCTCATCGAAAATGCATCCTGCGCAGACAGCCAGCTCGATTCTATCGTTTTTAAAGTTATCTTATTGAATCGCAACATAGAGATCTGTATGCACCGTGTTGAACTGAACCTGGGACTGGACGTGTGACTGCCACCCTTACCTATAGCATGACCGTCGGGGTGAGCTCGATTATTGTAAGTTTCGATTAGACGGTTGGACACTGACTGCGAAGGGAACGGGGTGCGCTTTTATTCAAAATTTCAAAGGCCTAGAATGCTGTCACACGATCAATACCTCTGGACTTGCCTCTGGAGCATCGAGGACAGGGTTCGTGTGCGTGGACACACGATCTTAGAAAAATCCCAAGGTTGCGTCCTCCACTTCCCAGTCAAGGACCATGGACTCCGGCCCGGGGGCCAGTTGTTGGTTGTTTGAATACTCGTCTCAAGCGGCAAGCGGCATTCTCATGTCCACAACTGCCACCCCCTCTCCCAGCACGTCTTTGCCCCACCTTCTGGGGAAATTCTCACTCCTCCTTCGTGCTGACATTATTCTCCGTTCTTCTGACTCTCATGATTTTCTGGTCCAAAAGCTCTATGTGGTTGACAGCTCTTCTGTTCTCGGGGAGCAAATAATGGCTGCTATGCGTCACGGCATAGGGCCAGAAGGTGAGCCTCATTCTACAAAATGCCTTCCAGAGAGAGATAAAAAAATGAATATCAGCTACTTCTGGGGCCACCACCGTGGACAGTGAAAACAAGAGCGAACCTTTACTTCCAGTCATTCACCTTGCCGAGAACCATGCAATCATTTCCAGTCTCCTAACTTTTGTGTTTCCTGTGCCCCCCGTTCTTCCTCCAACCATCGAACAGGTCTTAGAGCTTCTTTCAGTGGCCAAAAAATATGAAATGACCACTGCTCTAATTCGAATCCGAGACCGCGCTTCCAGACGTGACCAACCCCATATCTGTCGTTACACTGCCTTGCACCTTTACTCTCTTGCATGGAAATACGGTCTCCTTAAATAGACACTTGAAGCAGCGGAAGAAACGCTCAAATATCCGATGACTATCCAGGATTTCGAGTACGAACTTGACATTATGCCTGGTGTCGCACTTTACGAACTTTGGAAATATCGACGACGAGTTCTTGAAAACCTTGCTGTGAGCCTCAGTGCGGAATATTTCGATTCGGAAGTATACTATATATTGTGTGGTGCTGATCTAGATTGCGTGGAGCGTAGCGAGTACGTTGATTGCAATCCCGACATTCCACTGTGGCTATCAGTACCTTGACTCCGTCCTAGAAGTCCTGCTTGTGTTCATCTCACCACATTTCACCTCGCCCTCTCCTCTCATGTCTCACACACGGGCGATTGCTGTGAAGAATGTCCATCCATTCCCCGCGGGACTATTTGTGATTTCTGGGATGCTTTGACCGCAGTTGTCCGTGAATGTGCAAGAAAAGTAAGCTTATCGTCCCAAATGTAAGATGTGACGAGTCTCACCATCCACAGGCTGAATTGGACTTCTCACTCACAGAAAGGGAAATATGCTCTCAAAGTTCTACCCCTCACACATCCACAACGGGAGCCTTGCCTCTGCCCGAAGGTCTAAACATGCAAGGAGCGGACGTCATCTTTCGATCATCTGACCATGTTTCTTTTCGCGTCCACAAGTTGATCCTGGCTATATCGTCACCATTTTTCACCGATTTGTTTTCGCTCCCTCGTCCTCCTGTTGAAGTCATCGAAGGTCTTCCCGTTGTGCAGGTATCTGAAGACGCGGAACTGTTGCACGGCCTCTTCACTGTGCTTTACCCTATCCCCCTTGCGATACCCGACTCTTACGAGAAGACTTTGGCTCTCCTTGCCGCTTCGCAAAAATATAATATGACCACGGTCCTATCTGCTGTCCGCTCCGAAATAGGTCGCCAGCTGCCGACCACAGAGGAGGCCTTTCGTGAATATGCAGTTGCGTGTAGCAAGCGGCTCATACCGGAGATTGAAACTACTGCGCGCCTCACCTCGATCATCCCATGACGTTCGAAGTCATTGCGAATGCCTTACCGTTGTTCCAGGGCTCAGCGCTGCGAGACCTGGTACGATTCCGCAAGCGTTGCTGCGACAATCTGGTCTCGTTCCTCGAGGGCTTTGTTTATGGTAGCGACACCCTATCAGAATGTGGTTTGGCTGCCGCAAGACTAAACGCCCGTTATCTGCTCCCCAAAACGACAAAGCGGTCCTCGCTAGGTGGCTACGTAACTTAATTTTGCCACATACCAAATGTCTAAGAGAGACATATACCAATACATTACCCAATCCTTCATTCCTTTGCGAAGAGTTCATCGCAGCTCTCGTCTCTCATGTGTCTCGGACCAATTGCTCCTGCTCGGCATTGTACGCTGAGGGACTGGGCTTCCGTCGCGAATTTAACCGTAGGATATCGAAGGCACGAGATGAGGTACGTATCTTCCATTATAATGAAGATTGTGGGTTTCACGTCATGCGCAGGAACCCTTCCGACTTGCGTCCGGAGATTTAGGAAGTATCGATGCCTGGTAATGGGCATCACGCTGCACTCACAACCGTGATATCCTACGAAGTGAACACTATAGAGTCAAAATATACGCGTTTAATCTATCGGTGAGGCCCGGTGAGGATTGAAGCAAATTATTGGGATGTGCACGACAACTTGGGACCCCCCGTCTTGGTCTCGCTCGGTGTGCGCGGACACAAGTATTCGAGTGCAGGTAAGACGAGAGGTACATTTGATTCAAAAAAAAAATAGAAAGAAGCACCGAGCAGGTCCGGCCTCGGATACGAGGAGAAACACGGTATCTGTCCTTGAAAATGGGGTCGGGACTCGGGTGTCACCATTGGCATGTAAGCAGAAAGCCCGGTATCTTCGAGAATCGAAATGACTAGGAGCCAGCACCTGGAGAACGCATGCTGATTTGCGGCGCCGGAAGGCGTTGGATAAGCTAATAAGTGACTAATGATGCAATGATGAGTGACCGTCCACTCTCCGTGGTAGATGCGTCGTCGTGGTCGAGGTCATACGCGCGGTTCCTTTTTTTTTTTGGATCCGAGTCGCTCAGGGCATCACGTCCACCGAGAAATATACCGAGACTGTGCCACCGGCTTGGTCGACGCTCGAGATAACCTTTCCAGGTCTCCCGAGCACGGGTGTCTGATTGGTCGTCCCTCTCTCTCTTTTCTTTCTCTTTCAGACGACCTGACAGCAAGAATGAGGACCTTGGAATGGAGGGAGCGGGACTACGCTGGCGAACAATAACCTCGATATCTAACGCATTCGCACCAACAACGTGTCAGTGTCAAGTATGATCGTATTCACCACTATGCTCGATCGGTGTGCCAGCGAGTCCTGCACGATTCACCGAATCTTCCCGGAAGGCTCTGACTCCGAACCAAAAAAATTCAACATTTCTGCAGTGATACCTGTACTCCGAACAAATGTCATTATTTTTACGAAAACCCTCGGAGTAACAGTAAGATCTGGATAAGTAAGATTGAAACGCCACAGACTTTGAGTCTCCGGGAAATGGTGTTCTTCAATCGCCCTTTTGGATACCATGCTCCTTTGTGTGCGTGATCCATTAAGCGTTACCGCCCGTCAATAGTGGGAACGGGATACGGAACCCGCCCGTCCTCCCCATAACATCATAAGGGTCGTACTTCTTCCTCAACGCAGACAGTTTCTCCAAGTTTTCTTGGTAGATTTGCTCAGGTGTGGTAAATTCTAGGGTGGTATTGCAATATATAGGTGTAGAGGACGTTGTGCACCCCTCATTCTCTGCGGTTCGGTAGATCTGGTCCAAGGCCGTCACCATCTGGGGGATCCATACCTTGTCGTTCTTCTCCCCTTCCCACATGAAGTACACGATGAGGGGTCCGTTGGGCTCTCTGGATTTATGCGGCCATGCTGAAGGGACGCTTTGATCGAACATCGATGGCAGAAAAGGCCATATTTCGGCCATGACCATCTTCCCTCCGTATTGTTCCATGAGTTTTTTGGCCGCCTGTAAGAAATAACATCAAGTCTTAAGAAAGGGCATAGAGGTTATTCTATTTACCTCGGCTTGTTTTTCGACAACATCAATGAGGTTTGGTGTATACTCGGACACCATGACGCTTCCCCATCGGGCTCTGGTAACAAGTGAGGGAAATTCTCCCTTGCCCCATTGACAATAACGTACCGAGCATTCGTAATGCCCATTCCAGCGATTTCTGAGCTAGGAAAAGACCACAGTGCAGAGCCGTCGCCTTCAGATTTAGAAAGAGGCACGTGGGAGTAAAGCAGAGTCGGAGCGACATCCGGCGTCGTATAATCTGAGTTCGTGAGTCGACCCTGGTGGTCGATGGCAAGGAAATGGTTAAAAGGGTTATCTCCGGCGGGTTTCGTATCATCGTAAAAATCATCGTAAAATGCCAAGACTGTGAATTTGAACTGTGGACGCAATTGATAAACACGCAATCGCGAAAGAAGTCAGAAAGAGAACCTCTTTGACGTCATGGTTCCGGTAGAACCGGAAAGCGGTGACGATAGCAGTTTTGGGGTCATCCTTTGTCATAAAGTCAACAATGGCCTCTTTGACACCTTTGACATGGTCCTTGTCGAAAGTGAGAAGCCCACCCTAAAAGCAAATGCCGTGAGTAAATGCTACATGAAAGTTAAATGAACTCACGTAGATGTATCCATTGCCATCGGTGCCTTGACGATGGGTTCTCAGAACGAACTCAGTCGCTATACCAAAATTATTCCCGCCGCCCTTGTTTCATAACGCGTCGGTCGTTCAATGTTCACTCGTAAATCAAGCCTAGGACGTACTTTAATGGCCCAAAAGAGATCACTCTCCACAGTCCCCGATGCCGTCACCATGCGGCCACCAGGAAGGACAATCTGAACCCGAACGAGGTTGTCGATACCAAGGCCGTACTGGTTAGTTTTGAGCGAGTAGCCTCCTCCCACCATCCAACCTCCGATCCCCACGCTTCCTCCTCCACCTACGATGTTGTAGTTCTCAGGTCGGATGACCTTGTAGATCTCGTCAAAAACGCATCCGGCGCCAACAGTCAGCTCGGTTTTATCATCGTTAAAAGCTATCTTGTTGAATCGCGACATAGAGATCTGTATGCCTGGTGTCGAGCTGAACTTGGGATTGGATGTGTGACCGCCACCCTTGACCTACAGTGTGATAGTCCGAGTCGGGTAAGCTCAATGATCGCGAGCTTCGGTTAGACGGTTGGACACTGACCGCAAAGCGAATAGGGTGCACTTTTATGACATGCATCTTGAGAACACAGGATCAATCCATCTGCGGCATCGAGGACAGGGTTCATACGCATGGACACACGATTTTAGATAAATCCTTGGCGGACCCTGGCTCGACTGAAAACTGGGCATCCTGAGAACTGCTCTCGAAGTAGTGCCTGATACCGTTGAGATGGCCATGGCTACCTACAGGTGAATTATGAGAAATGAACCTAGGAAAAGGAGATGTACACACCAGAACGAAACAACTGAGAGCGGCCATTGGATTTGTCGCAAATGATTTGAATCTTTTTACGGGCCTCTCTTAAGTGAGCCAACTCTTGGTCGTCCATCTAGCCAGAGTAATGAGTCGATGTTGCTGGATGTTGATAGCTTAACGCGTCCTTATCACAGGCTAGTTTATAGTGCGATGGTTGGAATCTGGGCCCTTGTGGGAGTAGAAATCGAAATCGAACAAGGGCTACAAACACGTGGAGGTCATCTGAGCTTCTGTCCATAGATGATCGATGCGACGTTTACGCCAGGAGGCGTGAAAGATGAGTCTGGACTATTCAAATGCTTCTTGACAACGCAGCACGCACAGATTCGGACGTCTCATGGACACAACGTTGATCAACGTCCCTAAGCTTGACCCTTCTTGCACCTAGAACGATCGATCCTGGGGCTGGCGTTGGCCCTCGATCAGTCTTAATCTTGTGGGTCATGATCGCGTTGTAATAACGTTGCAAAATGAATTGTATCGTTACTTCAAAATGGGACAGCGACACATGTGTTGACGATGCAACCCAGCGATTATATTACACCGCAAGGGAAATAGAACCTCCCGAGGAACTTGGTAATACGCCTGTGATGGTTATTTTCTAAGATCTTTCTGTGGATGTGCAAATAACAGTCAGCTGGACATATCACTCACCTTGACCGCACCACGGGACCTAGACCTTTCCTCCTTCCTTTTACCATGTAGGTCTCCGCCTTGCGTTTACTATGACATCTTGTACTTACCCGGCACAAAGCGCTGACATATGTCAGCTCTGCGCCCTCGCCGCCGGGTGATTAGATCAGGGATTAGATACGTCTCCCAGACATGCACGAGGTGCCAACCTCAAACGTGGTAGCACCAACGAAAGGAAACGTTTCCGACAGGTCCACTGGCAATCACCGAACTAGTTCCCCTGGCATCTTCCATCCGGAATAAGATGGCCCAGAGGGCGCAATGTGCTTACGCCTCGTCCTTCGCTTCCACGAAAATGTTCGGGAATACACACACTTCGCCGCTTAGGCTCCGCTTACAGGAGAAACGCCACACCGTCCTCGCGCTGGTTCTCGTCGGGGTTGAATCATACCGAGACTAAACTCAATGGTCAGTGCCAATAAATGTGTTGAGGGCGGTAATCACAGTGGAGGTGGTTTGGAAAAAGCGAGTGGAAAAGACATGGAATCTCCCTCAATATCTCACAGAAGGCTGGCAATAACGACAGCGACAGCTCCGGATTACACCAGAAGAGAGGAAAATAGAACGCATAGTTGACTATTGGAGGCAGAGAGGCCCATGGAAAGACATATGCCTGCCATTAGGACCCGGCAACACGATATAAAATGCATCCCAGGTGTCAGGATGCGGAGCAGAGGCTCGCTCCATAACAGCATGGAGACTACATCGTCACCCGTTACTGTGACCTGGTGTTTCGGCGGCGTCTGTGGGAACCCTTCAACAGGAGCAGTCGAGTCGGGTCGAGGGGTGAAGGTAGAAAAAGAAATGCTACATGGCTTGGGAAGTACGTTGCCAAGGAGAGCTCCAACAGCGGCAAAGGCCCTTGGGCGATCTCGAATACCTCTACAGAGACGGCGATCGATGCTTCTGAAAACACAGGCCTACATCCTACGTTGAGTGCGGAGTAGGCATTGTCGTCAAAGGAAGCTACAGCTCGCTACGGCAAGGAGTACCAAGAGGAATACTGCACGGCAGCGCGAGACCCGACCAAGCGGCTCTTCGAGGACGAAAATAGAGCACTCGTACTAGAACCGGGAGGGCCTGGTCTTTGTTTCGCCACGATCGCCCAAGTGAGGGTCCCGACTGCGTCGAAGTAAGCAAGCATAACAGGACCATACGATTAGAAGGCGACTGGTGAGTCGCAGGGATTTATTAATAGACCCATAGAAATACCTTGACCTCCCTCCCGTTGTCCTATGCGCCGGGGGCGACTGTTTTTCTCAATAGCGGTCTCGGCCTGAGGTGGGACTACAAAGATTATCGCTGGTCAAATGGCTAAACAATAATGTCGAAATCAAGGAAGTGGACACAGGAGGAACACGGGGAGTTGAAATTTTCAACGACACGATATCAAGCACACCAGCTATTCTCTCATTGTCTTCAAGTTTGATCGAAGACCGTCCACGTACGACGTACGACGGTTGAGTTATGACAGAAGCCCTAAAGTTGTCGTCAGCGTCTTTGGTGTCTTCACTGCATGGGTTTGGTTTGTATGTACCTGATTATAAGATATGAACTTGACGTAGTCTTAAACTACGTGCGCGCACCATTTCAACGCGTACCAATGAGCCATCGCGAGTGTGGCGTTATAGTCAATCACGCCGTGTTCGCGCTCGCGGCAATTGTTCACGGCAACAGCCGCACATTCCCCGGTCAGTCAATCCGGCTGGTGAAGCCGGAGGGGGGACGTTGTACACTAATGTACACCAATAAGTCGTCTCCCTCACCTCTGACAAATGAAAAAAAAAAAAAAAACTGGGTATATATTCTATTGTGCAAGTAGGGGACAGTGGCCTGGCGACAAGGGCATGGGTGCATGAGTGCCAAGACCTTGTCAGGGTGCTTGAGCTTTAGGCTCGTGACCAGCCTGTATATGATAATCGATATACAGGCTGGTAAAGCTGGGCTTGAATTCCTATAGCGTTCGTTTCCCACGTAGTTTCCCCCAATTCTGACCTGCCCTGAAGTCGGTCACATTACTGCACCTGTAGAGATTAGATCGTGCATTCAGCAAGGCGCGTCGCCTGGTGTCTGTAGTGGGCACATATTAAATATATGCGTTTCTCCTCCAATCCTCTGTGGCCATGGATGCTAGTGGCAAATATGAGCTGCAAGATCTTCCTAGAGAATTCCAGCTGACTGCGACTATTGCAACTATATCTGGTCAAGATTCTCCCATCGATGTCGGTACTGGGGCTGGGAAGACTCTCTGTATGATCCTCCCGTGCTTGCTCACGCCAGAACATATGGCTATTATCGCTTCTCCTCTCAAGTGGCTGCAAGCTGTTCAAGTTCTCACATTTTCTCGGTATCAAATCAAGGCGATCGCAATCAATGAGGACACTCCGAGCAACCCCGATCTCTGGCAGGTCTGTGCACGCAAACTATTTATCTCGAACCTCAGTGATGACTAGGTTGACTGAAACTTCGTTTTCGGATGACAGAACGTGACTTACAGCACTTCAGGGCAGGTCAAAATACGTGGGAAACGAACGCTATAGGAATTTAAACCCAGCTATACCGGTCTGTATATCGCAGGTTTACCTTCATATACAGACGGTCACCGGTCTACTTGAGCTTGAGCCTCCGTGAATGCTTCATAGAAGTCACGTGCAATCATCATTGTGATTGTGGTCCAATCGCGGTGGCGAAGCTAGTGTGGACAAAAGCTCTAGAAAGGCCCTCAGCACTTCCCTACACCCATCCACAATGACCTATTTCGATGCTTCCTTCGGTATTGCCAATCTACGCACCTTCTCATCTGTAGAAGAACGGTCGACCACACAATCCGGTCATCTGGACAGTATTGACTCCATCTTCGATTGTCCCGGAGGCCCCTTCCTTTATGATAGTGGCACACTTCCCCATAACACCACCGGATTTGAACCCGAAGGCAGTTCTGTAAGCACGTCCCCCCCGCGATGAGAAGCCACTGACATCTGAGGTATCATGTCAACAGTATGTCGATACCGGTGATATGTCCGCCAACGCCTACCTTAGAAGTCCCACCACAACAACAAATGCCACAGCATCGGCTTCTGCTACCGCCGCGCCTCTATGCGCTGACTACGGCGCATATACCCATGGTTTTGATTTACTCTCTGAGCCTCTTGTAAGTACGCGATGAATGGTGGTCAGCTGATCATATTTCTCACTATATCATCCCATAGGGCTGGGACCTCCCTGCCTTGCCCACACCACGTACGTTTCTGCCTCGCGTTTGACACGTCTTGTACTTACCGGGTCTAAAGCTCTGACAAATGCCAGCTCCATTCCATCACCTCCGACGAATGACATCGGGGGTCATATAAACACTCCACACGCCCACGAGGCGCTAGCCTCAAATTTGGTGAGCACAGGTAGCGCCAATGCAAGGAACCTTACTGACCATATCCACAGATTTTATTCTCGGACCTTCTTTCAGACTTTGACACCCTTGGCACCTTCCAAGCGGAACAAGTTCCCCGTGCATCACCTTGCTGGAATGGAATCAATTTCGCCCCGCTGACGCAACGGGATGATGCCCTGACTTCCGCCCCGTTCGAAAACATACCGTATATTCACTTTATTACCTCAGTTCTGCTTACAGGAGAAATCTTACGCCGTCCTATTCCTGATTTCCTAGGCCTTCATCCAGGTTGAATTATGCCAACAATATGGCAGCGCCCATCAATGTGTTGACGGCGACAGCGACCACAGGGAGTACTGGGAGTGCGGGAACAGTCCTTGGGAAGCGAGCTAGAAAGTGGTATGGAATCTTCTAAAAGGCGCCCCACAAGCTGACGACAATGACAGCAGCAGCTCCGGAACAGCCCACAAGAAAAGAAGGCCAAGCACTAGTTGGGCCTTGGAAGAGGCAGAGGGGTCCACAAAAACGACTCACCTTGCGCCTGCCACCAGTGCCCAACAACAAGATAAACAATACATCTATGACAGCATAGTGCAGAGCCGAGAGGCTCGCACCATAACGGCCCAGGGATTGTATCTTCATCCGCTGCTGGGACCTAGTGCCCAGCAAGAGACGGTGGGATTCCCTGAGCAAGAACAGTCAGAAGGGAGAAGACCATGGGAAACGCAACACGACCCGCGCGGCATGGTGCCACTGCATACTGAAGGAAGCGCTGAAGGACGGGGAGTCCCCTATACGATCCCAAGTACCCTGACGGAGAGGCAGCGCTTGATGCTCCAGACAACTGAAGACGACGCGGAACGCAGGGCAGTACATGTCATCAAGTGCAAGCTATGCCCGACTGTAGAATTGGGCTCCTGGCAGTGCTTCCGGCGCCACTGTAAAGCGTCCGAAGACCACCCTGCCGAACTCGCCTTCTGCAATCGGTGCGGGGACCATTTTGGACGCCGAGACTCGGAAAAACGCCACAACAGAAAAAAGTACCAAGAGGAATGTCGCGCGACGCCACAAGACCAGGCCGAGTGGAAAAAGAAGACGGTCAAGCGGCTCTTCGAGGACTTCAGCGCAAAGGTAGAGCATTGTCTGAGAACTGGAGAGGAGCTCGGTCCCCGTTTCGCCGCGATCACCCAGCAGGCCATGCAGCAGGCGAAGGTCCCAACTACATCAAAGAAACAAAAGAAGATGCGGTTAGAAGGCGATTCGTGAATCGCAGGGATTTGTCATTAGCGCTATATACATACCGTTACTTTATTTTTCCTTCTTTCCGCCGGACCTATGCGTACGAGTAGCGCAGTGTCTCGTGGCTTGAATACCGTACTGAAGAGAGGTTTAGGGATCGGCTTTGGGTTTGTGTATTGGTCACGTACTATGTTTGTCCCTCCTTCCCCAATCAGACTATATGCGCAATGGATGGAAGGGCGAGTGGGAGACGACGTGGGCCTCGTAAGATGCCTGACGGACTCCAGGAAGTTATTTTCTTCGCTCCGAATGAGGGACATTTTTGTAGAAACGAACAGACGCGGACATCGATCGAAACACCTGTAAATGTTGCAGGCAGGCAAGTTCTAGCACAAGAGGTGTTATATATGCGGCATATAATATGCCAGTACCCGGAGAACATACCGAATACCTTCCACCTTCCACATAGCTGACACTGACCCACTGGTTGCACCACACGCAATGGAAATCTCGGAGGAGGACCCACGATCGATTTTATGGACGGACCAATGTATGTGATAGGACGACGTTGCATCGCGCAATGCCAGCGCATCCGATTGTGTCTTAATAAAAAAATTCGAGGGGTTTCGGCAAGCGGCGGCGGTTACCGCGGTGACTCACGTGTCACCTCATTTGCGTGCGTTCCCACTGCACTGACACTATCTTTGCCACAAACTTAGCCTGATAGCTTTATTGAAGGATTCCCTTTGAGGGGTCTCCCTTTTTTCAGGTAGGGAAACCGCCCCGGGGTGTCCATGATTGATTCGACTTGATTTTGATCGTCGATCATCAAGCAGATTTGGGGCCTCCAAATTGGAGTTAGCGCCGTACGCTCTGCGAGGCATCGACATAGAGGCTGCCGTCCTCTCTTCACCAATCTGAGGTTCAAGTGAACACATAATTAATCTTCCGGGTTCCGATGTGACGTGTGTTTACCTGAGAGGGGTCCGTTGAAGCGCTGGAATATGGCCCACTAGCTGTCTACCACCCGCCGCTCGCTCGCATGTTCCTTCTAGCCTCCGACCTTATCGCCACATACCTAACATCCAGGAAGGTATGAAGTACTAATGAACTTTCGGATGACTGACGCCCGAGCAAACCATCACAGATAGCCGGGAGCAAATGTAAAGTGACTCCTCGGCGCCTTGAGATCTCATTGGACTCGGAGTGTCTGGTTAGCACACACACACACACACACACCATGGTTGAGACAATTCTATCTCTAATAAGAAAGAAGAAACTAATCAGAACCTCGCGGGGTGGGCTGTCTAAGCCGAAGCGAATGTCGTCCTCGGAGGAGCGCCGCGTATTTTCAGACAGTTCTGAAATTAGATCGCTACACTTGTCTTCTCCAGAACTGCATGAAATGTCTCTCCCCTTCATAGTACGTGCCCCTACATAGAAGGTGCAGCAACCAGGAGCGGCGTACCTTCGGATGACCTCTGGGAGTTACCCACGAAGGCTCGATGAGTGGACACATGGGTATATATCTACTTCGGCTCTCCAATCTATTACACCGGAATTTCGCTTATACATAATGGTCGAACTTGCCAAGTTGGAGAGGGGACCTTCCGAGCGTCACACCTGCCGAAAATTTGCTGAGACTGCGCTGTCTCAGTCGACGCTCGAACTTGAAAGAACCCTTTTCCCGAGTGCGTATGGGGCTTATCTATTTTCCTTTTTTTTCTCTCATTTCTCATTTCCTCCATCTCAGGTATTCCAACGGCGGGATTGGGGACTCCCGGGCTAGGGAACGGAGGTTGCGACACTTCGAAAGCAACATCAAGCACAACCGTACAGCAGACCAACAACGGGAGCAAGGACGATGTCAAAAGGAGAGGAGAAACGACAGCGGCACACCCACCGCAGAGCACGACCGTTCCACCACCTTTACCCAAGAAAATGGAAGGCGAATAGCCACCAAGGATTGATGACTACGAACGACAATGGCAGTGGCGCTTCCATCGACACGACGATGACGACAGCGACGGCACTATCACCACCCAAATGAAAGTCTTACTACCGGCAACCATTTAGCCTGTTCCATAACGTGTTAGTCTCCACAAGACAGTGACAGGCTTGTTCTCTTGTAAACGGTACGTTACCAAGATCTTTGAACCAAGCACAATGCGGTCGGGCTCGACCATACTGGCGAGAGCGAGGTGCACTGGGAATATGATAGAAGAATACGATTGAAGGAATACGGACGCCGTGACCAAATGGGAGATCCTGATTCATGTAACTTACTGGAAGAGACATTAGACACGATTCATGGCAGGCGCTCATGCTACTGACACCCAGTGTTGGACAGTAACTTTTTTTTTTTTTTTTTGGTTTGGAAGGCGTTTTATTTCAAGTATGCCACATTTTTATGTAACTACCAATGAAATAATGTCAGACAGCAGGAGAAAAAAATGGGTTTCAGCCCTGTCTGACGCGCTCCAGCCGGGCAGGGAGCCTGGGTGTGAGGCGAAATACGAAATTTATGCACTCCGCCAACGCTGGGGAAGCCCCCTATGCGTCCTACGTGGAGCGCGGAGTAGTTAGTGTCACCAAGGGAAGCCATGCCCCGCCACCAAGTTGAACACCTGGCAGTGCTTTGGGCTTTCGTAGACTTTCTATGATCAGTGCAGGCGCTATCTTAGACACCGAGACTCAGAAAGGGGTTACAAAGTGAAAAGTACCAAGATGGATGTCCTCGCCGTGAGACCAGACCGACTAGAAGATGGTCGAGTAGCTCAGTGTGGCGCTACGGAACTCTCCTTAGTAGCGGTCTATGTAATTTCTGTCTCTACCTTGGTCAGGTGGCGGTCCTCACAGTATCCACCTTGGTATCCACCGACCATGCCACTGGCACGGCCTGGGGTTGTCCTGCAGAGATCTTCGCTAGTCGAAGGGAGATAATGCTAGAATCAGGGAAGTGGAGATGGTATGCATGGTTATCGTATGCAGAATACGATATCGGGTACACGTCTCGTCCACCTAGTCATACCACGTGCACACACCGTCGCGATGGTAAACGCCAACACACTCTGACACGTGACCGCGTGGCTGCCATACAGTACAGACACGCGACAACGACATGTTCGCGGTAATAACTGTAGCCGCATGGTCTGCATGTAGCCCCACGCCAGCCCGTTTTGCCGGTTGGCCCGATTGGTGACGCGCAAATGCACTGGCGCTTTACGGAGCCTTTTTCATTCGAATATGTGGTGATCCGGCCTTTGATATTTTGAATTCCCGACGATCAACAAACTATAACTGTGAGCGTTGTAAACTGATCAGTCGTCTCGGGGTCCCTTGTTGCTGCCCAAGACTGGGTATAAATTCCACGAACAAAGCAACGGACAGTGGCCCGAAAGGCAAGGGTCATGAGACAGCTGCACGAACGCCTTGCAAACGCATGTGTGATGCCTCGTGGTAGTCGCGTGAGGTCACAATTGTGGTCGTGGTTGTGGTCGCGCCAGAGGGTGATAGCCATAAAAGGCACGCTTTCCCCCAGTATCGACTGTAACGCCCCATCCACAATGTCTCATTTCAACGCCCCCTTCGGCATTCCCAATCCTGATACATTTCTCCTGCTGGATGTTCCCGCTTCTGTAGAAGACGACTCGACTGATATCAACTCCACTTTTGATTTTAGCTTCCTCTATGATGGTGGCACATCTCCCTACAACATTACTGGATTTGAATCCAAAGGCAGTTCTGTGAGCATGCTCCCTCTACGATAAGAACCACTACTGACATCCATCACATTACGTCGACCAGTCCACCGCTGTCACTACCGGGGAGTTCTCCGCCAACGGCGCCTTCGGAGGTCTTGCCACGATAGATACTACAACACTGGCTTCCGCTCCAGCCCCGCCCCCACTCGCTAACTACGGCGCAAGCCCCCACTTGCGTGATTTTGGCCCACTCTCGGAACTTATTGTAAGCACGTGACGAATGGTAGCCAGGCGGTCATATCGCTTACCTTCTCATTCCACAGGATTGTGACTTTCCTGCCTCGCCCACGCCATGTATGTCCCCGCCTCGTGATTGCCACGTCTTATACTTACCCGGTCCAAAGCCCTTTCAAATGCCAGCTCCAATCCATCACCTCCGAAGAATGGCATCGGGGATTGGATAAACTCCCCACATGTTCGCGAAGCGCTAGCCTCGACCTTCGTGAGCACGGGTAGCACCAACGCAAGGGACATCGCTGACCATGTTTTCCTACAGGCTTCATTACCGGACCTCCTCTCAGAGCCAGGCATCCCTAGCAGCTTCCAAGAGGAAGGACTCACTCTGGCACCATCTTACGGGGGAGGGATTGGTTCCACCCCCCAGACACAATGGGATGATGGCGCAGCCTTTACCCCAGCGGGTATGTTCGAGAATATGTCATGCGTTCACTTTCCCACCCTAGCTCTGTTCCCCAGAGAAATCATAATGCTCGTCTTCGCAGGCACTTGTCTTTGTTGAACCACGCCGACGCCAACCCGAATATGCCAGCGCCCATCAATTTGATGATGACAACAACCACGACAGCGACGACAATCAGAAGGGGTGCTGGAGGGGCGGAAACGGCCCTTGAGGAGTGGGATAGAAGGTGGTGTAGAACATCTCGTAGGGCACCTCACAAACTGATGATTAGACAGTGGCAGCTCTGGATTACCTCAAAAAAGAGGAAGGCCGACAGATTGGGTCTTAGAAGAGGCAGAGGGGTCCAGAAAGAGGACTCACCATACGCCTGCTGCTAGGGCCCAACAGCAAATCATAAAATGCATTCATGACGGTACGACGCGGAGCGGAGAGGCTCGCACCATAACAGAACAAGAACTGCATCCACATCTGCTGTGGGGGCCTAGTACCTCGCAGGAGACGGTGGGATCCCCTGGCCAAGAAGAGTCGGAAGGGGTGCAGTTGGAAGCACAACATGTGTCGCGGTTGGACTTCATGGACTTACGGTACGAGTTGAAAGGAGATTTGGTGTAACGCTACCACAGCGCTTAGTTCGACTTGAACTCGGGCAAGGGCGTTCACGACTTAGCTGGTCGTAGACACTCGCGTAGTGTCTCAGTAATCCCGTAGAATACTACTAAGGCAATCCACAAAAGGCGTCCCAGTAGTACTAAGGCAACTCCGACTTGATGCGTCGACAGGGCCAGGGTCTTAGACTCGAAGGTCAAGACTTATAGGGACGTCGTCCCTTTAGAGAGGAAAGGGGAGTAAGACTTTAGATAAAGACGAGTGAAAGAGTGGTATTGAGAAGAAGACCAAGATGGCGTATCTTGGTCTTCGCAGCCCACTATTTATACATATTGGAGAGGTAGCTTTAAAGCTCCTCTTGAAGGCGACTACTACTAGCAATAACAGCTCGAACCCTATTATTGCTATCCTAGTATCGAGTCATACTAGCAATCACATGCTAGCACGACGCTGACTGATCTACCTGTCCATGACTAATTCCTACTTACTAACGTAGCCATAACCGTATAGTAAGTGTTCTTTCTTCCTCGTATCGTAATCTGAGTCCGATCGTAACATCACCCCCTTTTCAGGAGCGACGCCCACGTCGCCGGCGATCGCCGGTTCCTCCCATCCATCCAGCCTGTACCTCCTCTATCCTGTCCATCGCATTCGCCATCTCCAAGCGGAACTTGCTCCGCGTCAACTCCCCCTTGATACCTCCCAACGCGGCGGCGAGCTGGTGAAGCCGTTGCTCCATCCGCTCCGCCTCGTACGCGTAAGACCGATACCTGTGCAGTTCGGCCTTGAGGCTCATGTCGTGCAGCTCCGTGAGGGCGCGATCGACGCGAGGGCGGTCGTGATATCCGCCGGCGAAGACGATGAGGTCTTCCTGAGGGTAGTGGGGCTTACCTCGGGCCCGCACCTGCGGCTCTGCGTAGAGTGGCTTCGAATAGACCTTCTCACTGTCCTCCGTCAGCCCGAGCACCAGGGGATCCGCGTTCATGATGACTTGAACAAACGCGGCCTGGCGGGTACGCCCCTCGCCGTCGGTGATGGGGTAGTGAACGAAGTCCTCCCCACGGTTGTGCTTGTAACCGTGAGGAGCGGGCCCTAAGGCGCGGTGTCGTAGTTGGAGTAGGGGGAAGAGGGGAGGAGCGTCGGCTCGGACTCCTCCTCGGTATAAGGGGCGCCCTGCGGTGTCGCAGGCGTAGGGTGTCTCGTTGGGGTTGTCAGTGTCGGTGGCAGTGACGATGAGCGGGTGCTCATCTGGGTAGTAATCCTGGAGGCTTCCTCGCGCTTGCTCCAGTATCGTCTCATGCGTTCTACGGCGCCCGCCTTCCTCCTCGCCATCATCTCCGACCGCCGTTCGGTCGCCCTCTGAAGTTGCTCCCGCTTCCACGCCCTCGCCACCTCCAGCCACTGTTGCTCCCGCTTCCAGTCTTGCCACCGTAACGTCGCCGGCGACCGGCTCCTCGATCCACTGCTCGATTCGCACTGGGAGAGGTCGAGGTGAGGACACCTCACTGTCGCAGAGAGCTGCACGAAGCCGATCGACTTCGGGCGTCGTAAGCGGGGTGCGGTTGAGGCGCTGGCCGTCTTCGGTGACCAGCCACCAGCTTGCGGGGTTGCTGGTGTCGGGGGTGTGCTCGGCCGGGACGAGACTTTGGAGGGCCTCGACGAGTTCTTGGTGGGTGATGGGGCCCGCGTTTGAGGCAACACGAGCGATGGCGTCGGCGGCAGTGGGAAGAGACATTGTGGAGAGTAGGGATTGAAGGAAGCCAGAATGAATGTGTGACGAGAGGAGTGATGGGGGTTTTGTCGCAATCTTTCGAGTTCTTAAGTCTCGCGTCGAGCGGGGATTCAATTGGTGGTACTCAGCTATGGCTTCTTCCGCGAATACGTCATCCTTGTCGACCCACTGATTGTCCAAGTCGGGGTATCCCTTCCATTTGATCAGGTACTGAAGGCGCTTCTTTCTGCCGAAGTGCCGATGGTCCAGAACCTTCTCGACTTCGTATTCTTCTTCTCCTTCTACTAGTTCTGGTGGTGGCCTTTGGAAATTTGGTCCGTGCACAAGCGTCTCGCGATAAGGTGTGAGAAGATCGATGTGGAACACGGGGTGTATGCTCCACTGCGTGGGAAGTTTGAGCTGATAGTTCACCGGTGATAGGGTCCGTGTGATTTTGAAGGGGCCATGCCGTCTTGCCGCTAACTTTGGCGTTGGTTGATTGGTTCGAAGGTGTCGTCCTTCTAACCACACATAGTCTCCGACTCGGAATTTGGGTGTGTCTCGGTGTTTGACCCACATAGACTGTGCCTTTTTGATGAGATTTTGTGCTTCCTTTCGCGCTTCTCGGAACTGCTCTATCCTCGTGGTGACCTGTGGGATAGGGGATGGCTTATCGAGCCAATCAGCGCGTGGGTCGTATCCCATAAGGAGGGAGAACGGGGTACTTCCTTGTTGCCTCGTGGGGCCAGTTGTTGTGCGCGAACTCTGCGATTGGTAGAAGGGCCGCCCAGTTATCTTGCCGCTCGTTTGCCCAGAAGCGTAGATATTGTTCTAGCCACTGATTGGTGCGTTCCGACTGCCCGTCGGTTCTAGGGTGGTACGCCGTGGAGATGTTCTGTTGGATTCCCAGGATTCGGCATAGTTCTCGTGTGAACTTGGAGGCGAATCGGGGATCCCGGTCACTGATAATTTTCGAGGGCAGTCCGAATCGTTTGAAGACGTGGGTGGCGTAGAGGACCGGCCGTTTCTTCCGCTGTGATCTCTTCGTTACAGGGAATGAAGACCGAAGCTTTGCTGCAGTCATGATCTGTTACAGTCAGTATGGAGTCGTATCCCTGAGACGCTGGAAGTTTAGTGATGAAGTCGAGCGCGATGGTTCTCGAACGGTAAGGCGTCTTCTTTTGGTGTAATGGGCATGAGTGGGGCTTTTGTGGGTCGTGTGTTGACCTTGTGACGCTGACATTCGGCGCATCCCTGTACGTAGTTGCGGACGTCGAGTTTCAATTCTGGCCACCAGTACCTTCTTTCCACTAATCTCGTAGTTCGTGCAATTCCGGGGTGTCCGTGCACCGGAGGGTCGTGGTGCGCGGCGATGAGTTCCCGTTTCTCAGTCCAAAGATCCCGTGATGACGTACTTGCCCTGTCTGTACCAAGCTCCGTTGACGAACTTCAGTTGTTGGGGGTCTACCCAGTATCGTAGGATGATCTCCGTCTGTGGTGGGTCGCAGGGTGGCTTGTACCTAGTGTTGTCCGCGCGAAGACGTCTTCCGGTAGTACTACTACATTCTCGTTATCTCGTTCTCCCTGATCATAGTCGGGTCGCCGGGATAGTGCGTCCGCACGGCCAGTTCTTTTTCCCTGGGATGTGGTGAATTTCGAAGTTGTACTCCATGAGTTCTAGTACTTCCCTTGCGACTCTTCGGCTGATCTTATGCGGTAGTTTCCAGTACTGAAGGTTCATGTGGTCGGAGTAGATTTTGATCTTGTGAGGTGATCCCGCCAGTAAGGGTCTCCAGTGTCGTAGTGCTTTGACTATTGCCAGCAGTTCCAGGTCGTATATATCGTAGTTCCGCTCCGCTTCGTTGAGTGTTGCCGAGTAGTAGCCAAGTGGGTGTCGTTTGCCGTCTTCTTTCTTCTGGAGTAGTACTGCTCCAGGTCGCGAACCCCGAGGCGTCTACTTCAAGTTCGAATGGGTCATCTAGTTTCGGGTGTGCGAGTACTGGTTCTTCCGTGACTAGGGCTTTGAGTTTTTGGAACGCTTTGTCTTCTTCGTCCGTCCATCTCCACTCCGTGTCCTTTCTCGTGAGTTTGTTGAGTGGTTTGGCGTGTGTAGCGAAGCCGCGAATGAAGAGTCGGTAAAAATTGCAGAAGCCCAGGAAGGAGCGGACGTCACGAACCTTGGTGGGCGTGGGCCAGTCTTTGATGCCGGAAATTTTTACCGGGTCCATGCGTGTTACCCCCTTTTCAAGGATTACCCCCAGGTAATCCATTCGCGGCTTGTTGAAGAGGCATTTTTCCAGTTTGAAGTAGAGATCGTGTTCCATGGCCACTTGCAATACGTCGCAGACTGCTTCCTCGTGTTCTTTTTGTCCAGCTGGGTCTCTGGTTGCGATGCCGATGTCGTCCATGTATACGCGTATAACCGTTCCCTTGGCTTCATGCTTTGCGATGGTGTCTCGGTATATAGTGTTCATCATTGTTTGGAAGGTAGCCGGGGAGTTGGTGAGTCCGAAATACATGACTGTAGGTTCGAAGAGACCGTATCCGCGTTTTAAAGGCTGCCTTGTGTTCATCGCCTTCCTTGATGCGTACGTTGTTGTACCCCCATCGGACGTCCAATTTAGTGTAGGTGTGGGCTTGGCTGAGGTCGGTAATGAGGTCTGAAATAAGGGGTAGTGGGTATTGGTTGCGGATGGTGACGGCGTTGATCTTCCTATAGTCTTGTACTGGTCGTAGTTTTCCATCCTTCTTTTTGATGAAGAAGAAGGACTGAGGCGTAAGGGGATTTTGATGGACGAATATACCCCTTCTTCAGTTGTTCGTCCTAGGAATTCTTTGAGTTTGCCGTCTTCGTCCTGTGTCATGGGGATAGACCTTGCAAGTCGATCGCCGACGGGGTACCTTCCTTGAATTCGATAGGCAGTGATCCCACGGTCCTGGAGGGAGGGAATCTGTTGGACGCCTCTTCGCTGAAGATTTTCGCGAACTGGTGGTAAGCGGCTGGGAGTTCAACTTTATTGTGGAACTGCTTAGCTTCGATAGCTAATTCCGTGGCCGTGGTGCGTAGATGGGTTTCTTCCTCTAGTTCTGCTACTATGTCTTCCTTCTCCTCCGTGGTGATGCTCCCTATGATGTGATTCTCTTTGTTGGGATTGATGGATCGGATGACGACATGGGAGCATTTTCTCATGTATAGTGGCGTATCTCCAGTTTATTAGTGGGTTCGTAGGTGGCTAGCCATGGGTATCCGAGTACAATGTCTTCGTTTCCGAGGTCGGTGACTAGAAAAGCGCATCTTTTGTCGTCGCTGGTTAGTTTGTACTTCCAGATCCACGAAGTGAGTGATACTGCCCGCTTTGTTTCTCGTATTGTCAATATTCCATATCTTCCTGGGATGTTCCAGTGTTTGGAGCCCAAGGCCCATTCGTTTCGCGAATGAAGGGCGTATGAAGTTGTCTGTTGCTCCGGAGTCTACTAGTGTTTTGATGTCGGCCATTGCGTAATTCAGTGCGAATCGATACTGGAATTCTAAGAGACCGATAGCGAGTCATGATTACAGAATTACAATTAACCGCCCTCACCCAGGCCGATGGGTTCAGGCGTTCTGAAAACCCTCCTTTCCCCCACATTTCTTGGAGGATGAGGTCCTTTACATCGTCCGATTCTCCAGCTACTCCTGCTAGCCAGTCTTTGGCCCTTTGTTGCGGTGGTGCGGAGCTTGCTACTCTGACCTGTGCGGGAGGTTCTTCCTGCGTGTAGTAGTCCGTGTCTGCCATTCGACTGGTGGTTGCCCGACGGCGTGGCTGTTGGCAATTGCGTGAGAAGTGCCCGGTCTGGTTACAGTTGTAGCAGACGACTGTCCTCATATCTCGAGGTGGCGGACCTCCGCCTCTTCCGTATCCCCCTCGTTGCGGTCTAGGGATGAAGGGTCTGTTTGCGTCTCCTACTTCAGCTACTCTTGCGCGCGTCCTGTCTGCGGACGTGTCCATTGCATTTGGGTCAAATCTGGGAGGTAGTGGTCCTCGTGGCGGGCCCCAGTTGGGAGGTTGCGGTCTCCAGCGGGGTTGTGCTGATGATGGTGGTGTCTTGGTTTTAAAATTGTCGAGGCGCGCCTTCATGTGTATGTACTGCTTCTGTCTTCGTAGTGCGCACCTTTTCCAATCTTCGAATGTATGTGGTTCGTCTAGTTCATAGACCTTCATGAACAGGGCTCGTGGTAGCCCCGCGGTGAACCGATCGATGGTTTGTCGGTCGTTTAGGTTGTAGTGAGCCTTTCTGGCGAGTTGCTCGAATTTCACCACGTACGCATCAATATCCTCCCCTGTCATTTTAACTCCCTTCTGCAGTTCTGCTTGCGCTTGTTCTTCCTCAAGTATGTTCGAGAATCGTTTGGCGAACTCGGTGGCTACGTGATTCCATAGGGTCTGGGAGTATTGACTTACTCCTCGTCGTACTTCTCGATTGAGCCATTCGAGGATGGATAGTGTCCACTCGCTGACGTTGACTCCTTTAACGTATCCCAAAAAGAGAAGGGATCGGCGGTATTCGTTCTGCATGATGGGGGCGTCGAGGTTCATTCCCCAGTACACGTGCCATTGTGTAAGGAATGCCTCATATTTAGTGCGGTCTCCATCGAATACGGTCGGAGGTTCACCTGATAGTCTATCCGACCCGTGTCCTCCTCCCGCGGGGATGCCTCCTCCCAGCGGTCCTGGCGGTCCTGGTGGTCCTCCTGCTGGTGGCCTTCCTCCTGGGAATCCTCCTCCTGTGGGTCCTTGACCCGGGAATCCGCCTGGTAGTCCTCCCGGTGGTGGTGGTGGTCCTTCTGGTGGATCTGGGTGATCTGGTCCTATTGCACGAAATAGTGCTGCGTCGTCTGCGGTCAATCTATGCCCCGTACTTGGGTTGATGGGGTTGAGGATGGCTTCGGCCTCTTCTCTGATGCGTTGCACTTCCTCCATTGCTTGTGTTTCGGTGACTGTGGCCATAGGGCTTCGAATGTGAATTTCTTCCGGGACTGTGATGTGCAGGGACTCAGCTATATGTGCTAGTAGGCTTGAATCGTCTCCTGTTCCTGGTCGTATTTCACTTTCCGTGGCGGTATGTTCTTCTACTTGTTCTTCGTGACTTGACTCTGAGGGTGCTTGTTCCCTGGGCCCTTCTTCTTCTTCGCTACTGCTGCTGTCTCCGTCTAACGATCCCCAATCGTCTCCTTGGAGTTCTCTTGAGTCAATGTCGCAGCGGTAGTGTCTTCCGGCTGGTCTGACGACGTCCCACCGATTGTCTATCGGATTCCACGTAATTTCTGTCCAACAGAAGTTGGAGTAGTTGAACTCAACTGGGCGATATCTGATTGCTTCTCCCGGGAAGTCTACGAAGTAACCGGTGTTTCCTCGATATTCTCTCCACCGGGCTGCGCCTAGGAATCTTCGTGGTACTGATCGTTCTCCTCTAGTCTCGAGGTTGTAGGGTCGAAAGTTTCTCCACTGATCTCTTGTTGTGAACGCCACGATTGGTTATCTTGGTCTTAATGTAACGCTACCACAGCGCTTAGTTCGACTTGAACTCGGGCAAGGGCGTTCACGACTTAGCTGGTCGTAGACACTCGCGTAGTGTCTCAGTAATCCCGTAGAATACTACTAAGGCAATCCACAAAAGGCGTCCCAGTAGTACTAAGGCAACTCCGACTTGATGCGTCGACAGGGCCAGGGTCTTAGACTCGAAGGTCAAGACTTATAGGGACGTCGTCCCTTTAGAGAGGAAAGGGGAGTAAGACTTTAGATAAAGACGAGTGAAAGAGTGGTATTGAGAAGAAGACCAAGATGGCGTATCTTGGTCTTCGCAGCCCACTATTTATACATATTGGAGAGGTAGCTTTAAAGCTCCTCTTGAAGGCGACTACTACTAGCAATAACAGCTCGAACCCTATTATCGCTATCCTAGTATCGAGTCATACTAGCAATCACATGCTAGCACGACGCTGACTGATCTACCTGTCCATGACTAATTCCTACTTACTAACGTAGCCATAACCGTATAGTAAGTGTTCTTCCTTCCTCGTATCGTAATCTGAGTCCGATCGTAACAGTATCAGAGAAGAAGCAGAGGCCATTCTAAACCCCATCAACCCAAATACGGGACACCGAATGACGGCCGACGACGCGGCCATCTTCAGAGCCATAGGACCAGACCAACCAGATCCCCCGGAAGGACCACCACCACCACCAGGAGGACTCCCAGGAGGATTCCCGGGACAAGGACCAACAGGTGGAGGATTCCCGGGAGGAGGAAGACCCCCAGGAGGAGGTGGACCCCCAGGAGGAGGACCACCGACAGGAGGAGGAGCAGGAGCAGGACACGGATCGGACAGACTATCAGGTGAACCTCCGACCGTCTTCGATGGAGACCGCACTAAATACGAAGCCTTCCTCACACAATGGCACGTATATTGGGGGATGAATTTGGACGCCCCCATCATGCAAAATGAATATCGACGGTCCCTCCTCTTCTTGGGATACGTAAAAGGGGTAAATGTCAGCGAATGGACGCTGACCATACTTGAGTGGCTCAATCGAGAAGTGCGCCAAGGAGTGAGCCAATATTCTCAAACTCTATGGAATCATGTAGCCGCGGAGTTCGCCAAACGATTTTCCAACATACTAGAAGAAGAACAAGCCCAAGCGGAACTACAAAAAGGAGTCAAGATGACGGGGGAAGACATTGATGCGTACGTGGTCAAATTTGAGCAACTAGCAAGAAAGGCTCATTATAACTTAAATGATCGCCAAACCATCGACCGATTCACCGCGGGACTACCACGAGCCTTGTTTATGAAAGTCTATGAACTGGACGAACCACATACATTTGAAGACTGGAAAAGGTGCGCGCTACGACGACAAAAACAGTACATCCACATGAAAGCACGCCTCGACAACTTCAAGGCCAAGACACCACCATCCTCGGCACAACCCCGCTGGAGACCTCAACCCCCGAACTGGGGACCGCCGCGAGGACCCCCACCTCCTCGATATGATCCAAACACCATGGACACTTCGGCAGATAGAACCCGGGCGAGAGTAGCTGAAGTCGGAGACCCAAACCGTCCCTTCATTCCCAGGCCACAACGAGGAGGATTCGGACGAGGCGGAGGGCCGCCACCTCGAGACATGAGGACAGTTATCTGCTATAACTGCAATAGACCGGGACACTTCTCACGAAATTGCTCACAGCCTCGCCAACGACCGGCAAATAGTCGGATGACGGAAACCGACTACTACTCCCAGGAAGAACCACCCTCACAAGCAAGAGCAACGGCCACACTCCCCCCACAGCAAAGAGCAAAGGATTGGCTGGCCGGAGTAGCCGGAGAATCGGATGACGTAAAAGACCTCATCCTCCAAGAAATGTGGGGGAAGGAGGGTTTTCAGAACGCCTGAACCCATCGGCCTGGGTGAGGGCAGTTAAATGTAACTCTGTAATCATGACTCGCTACCGTTCGCTCCGAATTCCAGTATCGATTCGTACAAGTTACGCTATGGCCGACATCAAGGCTCTCGTAGACTCGGGAGCCACTGACAACTTCATGAGACCATCATTCGCTCGAAGAATGGGCCTAGGTTTACAACAACTAGAACGCCCACAAAAAATATGGAACATAGACAACACCGAGAATAAAGCGGGCAGTATCACCCACTACATAGACCTTGAAGTTCAAACTAATCAGAAACGACAGAAGCTGTGCTTCCTAGTCACGGACATCAGAAACGAGGATCTAGTGTTAGGATACCCCTGGCTAGCCGCCTACGAACCCACGATCAACTGGAGATACACGACCATCCATGAAAAGATGCTCCCAGTCGTAATCTGCTCCATAAACCCCACAACGGAGTATCACGTCATTGGCGCTCTCAAGACAGAAGACAAACAAGAAATACTAAACCAACTCGCCAATGAGTGTCAGATACGTACCACCGCAACCGAGCTAGCAATTGAAGCCAAACAATTTCATGACAAGGTAGAACTCCCGGAAGCATACCAAAAGTTCGCAAAAATCTTCAGCGAGGAAGCATCAAATCGATTCCCACCGTCCAGACCGTGGGACCATGCCATTGAATTCAAAGAGGGAACTCCGGCGGCCATCAACTGCAAGGTCTATCCCATGACGCAAGAAGAAGATGGTAAACTGAAGGAATTCCTTGACGAACAACTAAAGAAAGGCTACATACGACCGTCGAAATCCCCCTATGCGTCATCATTCTTCTTCATCAAAAAGAAAGATGGAAAACTCCAACCAGTACAAGACTACAGGAAGATCAACGCCGTTACCATCCGCAACCAATACCCCCTGCCCCTCATATCGGACCTAATCACGGATCTGAGCCAAGCACACACCTACACGAAGCTCGACGTTCGTTGGGGGTACAACAACATCCATATCAAAGAAGGCGACGAACATAAGGCCGCCTTCAAGACACGGTACGGTCTCTTTGAACCCACGGTCATGTACTTCGGACTTACCAACTCACCGGCCACGTTCCAAACGATGATGAACACCATCTACCGAGACGTCATCATCAAACACAAACAGAAGGGGACCATCATACGGGTATACATGGACGACATTGGCATCGCAACTAGAGACCCAGCGGGACAAAAGGAGCACGAGGAAGCAGTAAGCGACGTACTTCAAGTAGCCATGGAACACGACCTGTACTTCAAGCTCGAAAAATGCCTCTTCAATAAGCCGTGAATGGATTACCTGGGGGTAATCCTTGAAAAGGGGGTAACTCGCATGGACCCGGTAAAAATTTCCGGCATCAAAGACTGGCCTACACCTACAAAGGTCCGTGACGTACGCTCCTTCCTAGGATTTTGCAATTTTTACCAACTCTTCATTCGCGGCTTCGCCACACATGCCAAACCGCTCAACAAACTCACGAGAAAGGACGCGGAATGGAAATGGACAGACGAAGAAGACAAAGCCTTCCAAAAACTCAAAACCCTGGTCACCGAAGAACCCGTGCTCGCCCACCCAAAACTCGACGACCCGTTCGAGCTCGAAGTAGACGCCTCAGGATTCGCGACGGGCGCAGTCCTACTCCAGAAGAAAGAGGACGGCAAGCGACACCCAATCGGCTACTACTTGACTACGCTCAGCGAAGCAGAACGCAACTACGACATATACGATCTAGAGCTCCTGGCAATTGTCAAAGCGCTCAGGCACTGGAGACCACTATTGGCCGGATCACCGCACAAGATCAAAATCTACTCGGACCACATGAACCTCCAATACTGGAAACTCCCACAAAAGATAAGTCGGAGAGTCACCAGGGAAGTACTGGAACTTATGGAATATAACTTCGAAATTCACCACATTCCAGGAAAGAAGAACGGCCGTGCTGACGCGCTATCCAGACGACCAGACTACAACCAAGGCGAACGGGACAATGAGGACGTCATAGTACTACCCGAAGACGTCTTCGCACGAGCAACCACCATACAAGCAGCACAGACACCCCCACAAAAAGAAATAATCCTGTGCTACTGGGTAGACCCCCAACAACTGAAATTCGTCAATGGAGCATGGTATCGACAAGGGAAGTACGTAATCACTGGATCCCTAGACGAAAAACGAGAACTCATCGCCGCACACCATGACCCCCCGGTACACGGACACCCCGGAATCGCGCGAACCACAAGGCTAGTAGAAAGAAGATACTGGTGGCCGGAACTGAGGATAGATGTCCGAAACTACGTACAGGGATGTGCTGAATGTCAGCGACACAAAGTCAA
Source organism: Lactarius vividus (assembly GCA_021527035.1). Lineage (NCBI taxonomy): Eukaryota > Fungi > Basidiomycota > Agaricomycetes > Russulales > Russulaceae > Lactarius > Lactarius vividus. The sequence goes on along the minus strand of JAKELG010000144.1, from coordinate 37,341 downwards.
TACACGACCCACCAAAGCCCCGCTGGTGCCCATCGCTCCTAAAGAAGACGCACTCCCGTTCGAAACCATAGCCCTCGACTTCATCACGAAACTCCCAACGTCACAAGGATTCGACACCATCCTGACCGTGACAGACCACGATTGCAGTAAAGCCTCGGTGTTCATCCCATGCAACGAAGAAATCACAGCCAAAGAAACCGCCGGACTCTACGCTACTCACATCTTCAGACGATTCGGACTACCATCAAAGATCATCAGCGACCGAGACCCCCGATTTGCATCAAAATTCACCAGAGAGCTATGCCGAATTCTCAGGATCCAACAAAACATTTCAACGGCTTATCATCCATGGATGGATGGACAATCAGAAAGGACCAATCAATGGCTAGAACAGTATCTTCGCTTTTGGGCCAACGAGCGGCAAGATAACTGGGCGGCCTTTCTACCGATAGCTGAATTCGCGCATAACAATTGGCCTCACGAGGCGACAAGGAAGTCCCCATTTTCCCTCCTCATGGGATATGACCCACGCGCTGATTGGCTCGATAAGCCATCTCCAATTCCACAGATCACCACGAGGCTGGAGCAATTCTGAGAAGCACGAAAAGAAGCCCAGGAACTTATCAAAAAGGCGCAACACATGTGGGTCAAACACCGAGACACCCCGAAGTTCCAGATAGGAGACTACGTGTGGCTAGAAGGACGTCACCTAAGGACCAATCAACCGACACCCAAACTAGCGGCAAGGCGGCATGGACCTTTCAAGATCACGCAAATCCTGTCACCGGTGAACTATCAACTGGAACTTCCCACACAGTGGAGCATACACCCGGTGTTCCACATCGATCTTCTCACGCCTTATCGCGAAACACTCATGCACGGAGAAAATTTCCAGTGCCCACCACCGGATTTAGTAGAAGGAGAAGAGGAATACGAGGTCGAGAAGATTCTGGACCATCGGCATTTCGGCAGGAAAAGGCGCTTACAATACCTGGTCAAATGGAAGGGATACTCCGACTCGGAGAACCAGTGGGTCGATAAGGATGATGTATTCGCCAACGATGCCATAGCTGAGTATAAATCATTGAATCCCCGATCTACCAGCAACTTAAAAGCTCGAAGGGTGTCGTCGGAAACTCTATCCCCCTCTCCACTCACACACCCTGGCTTTCTCTCATCCCTCCTCCACACCATGTCCATTCCCTCTGCTGCCGAGGCCATTGCACGTGTTGCCTCAAACACGGGCCCCATCACCAGTCAAGAGCTTATCGCCGCCCTGCAAAGCCTTGTCCCCGCCGAACACACCGCCGATACCAGCAACGTCGCCAGCTGGTGGCTCGTCACCGAAGACGGGCAACGCCTCAACTGCACCCCCCTCACAACGCCCGAAGTTGATAGGCTTCGCGCAGCTCTCTGCGACGACGAGGAGCCCAGTCCTCGACCTCTCCCAGTACGAGTGGAGCAGTGGGTCGAGGAGCCCGTCACCGGCAACGCGACGGTGGCAAGATTGGGGATGGGAGGAGAAGTGGAGGCAAGTAGCGGAGGATTGGAGGAAGGAGCAACTTCGGAGGGCGACCGAACGGCAGTCGGAGATGATGGAGCGGCGGAAGCGAGGGGCGCAGGAATGAATGAAACGATACTGGAGCAGGCGCGAGGGAGCCTCCAGGACTTCTACCCAGATGAGCATCCGCTCATCGTCACAGCCACCGATACTGACGACCCCTGCGAGACCCCTTATGCCTGCGACACCACCGGGCGCCCGTTATACCGAGGAGGAGTTCGAGCGGACGCTCCTCCCCTCTTCCCACTTCTCCAACTCCGCCACCGCGCCCTGGGGCCGCCCCCACACGGATACAAGTACAATCGGTGTTACGATTTTCCTTCTCTTTCTCTTGGATGCTTCCGTTCCTTGCTTCTCCGTCTGACACCCCACCTCGTTACGCCCATAACTCCTTACGCGCCCAACCGTTTCTGATGATCCTTTCGCCGCACGATACGTCTTTACACCCCCTTCCTTGTATATCAAAGTTCACGGCGCTCCGGGCTCAGCTGACTCGCACATGACCCCGCGCAATCACCGTACTTCCCATTGTAGTTACACTTTTGTTCTGCTTTTACTCAGAACCCTGATATTGTGCCATATGTTTGTTACGTACAAACATCCTGTACTAGTATATAAGTCACACGCTACCTAGCTTGTACGGTAGACTTGACTTCTTGTGTAATACCACATCGTTGTCAAACTCATGAACGACTATACGCTCGCTGTTTCGCTTGAGCACGACTTTGGTTCACCTTTGCGTTTGAACCCCAGAACCCTCGACTATCACCCGCGTGTCTGAGGAGACCGTGTGGTGCTTATTCATCATCGAACTTGGTCCTAACCGACCAGCTCACATCCCGTTACCTCGGCTTGAGTGACTTAGTGACGTGCACGTCGCACATAACGTTCCTGTGGTAACGTTACATTAAGTCAAGTCTCTACGCAACCCTGGCGACTAGTAGGAGTCGCACGAAATTCCAACCGCAGTACATCGATCAGTATTCAACCGACGAACTCTCCAGCCACGAAAAGGGCGCAGTAATCTGGGAAGAAATTCATAACCAAGAGGGGTATTTCATCTTTGATGCCAAGAACCAAGAATACCACCAAGTCCACTACCTTGACAACCTTTGACTTTGGGCCTACATCGACTACGACCCAAAACAAGGAAGGTGGTACGCTTACAAAGCTGTCCCTCCACAATTCGGCGCAGGACCCCTTGGGTCAACCAACATCACAGGAATTAACATCGACCCAGACGAATCAACCACCCTCACTCCCGTACAGCCAGCGATGGCCACCAACACTCAGGTCGCCACCAGCCTTACTACCGCGGGAACCTCCGGCCCGAGCAGTGGAGGACCACATGCTACAGGAAGTCGACTGGCTACTCAGACGGGCGGAGCGACTCATAGCTCTAGTGCCCAGCCGACAACGGGGTCGAGCAGTGGCCCAACTGCTGGACCTGGTGGAGGCATACATGGTAGTGGTGGAGGCCCACCGGGTGGCGGTGCCCCTGGTGGCGGTGGAGGTGGTCTGGGTGGCGGAGCCCCTGGCGGAGGAGCCGAAACTTTCTTTGATCCTTTCGAATTTATCGAGGAATGAACCCAACCGTGGACCAGCTCACAGTACCCTATTCACGAGCCATGACCTTCCTCTCCTATATGAGGGGACAGCTGGTGGACGACTGGGTAGACGAGCAAACCGCGTGGCTAGACACCCAGATAGCAGGAGGAGTACTGCACAACGAAGAGAACCTATGGAACACGGTCCTTGACCGGTTCACGAACGCCTACACTGACACCACTGAACGAACCAGAGTGCGCCAAGACATCGATAAGCTGAAGATGATTGGCGAAGACATCGACACGTACATCGCGAAGTTCCAAAACCTCACGACAAAAGCCGGCTATAATCCAGACGAAGCCAACGTCATCGAAAAATTCCAAGCAGGACTCCCCGACAACCTCGTAATTAACGCCATACACTTCCAACACCCAGTCACATGGGACCAATGGAAGGCGGCGGCAAGACTTCAGCAAGCTGAATACCTTATGCTGAAGCCTCGTCTTATGCGCAACCGACAAAATGAAAAACGAGGAGGTCACACCCGAGACCAGTGGGTCCAAGCCCTTAACAAGGCACGTGACCCAAACGCCATGGATATTAGCCGCACTAGAGCCCACGCTACCCTCACAGACGCTGAGAAGCAAAGGATGGTCGCGGAGGGGAGATGTTTCCGATGCGGAGAGAAGGGTCATGTGTCGCGTAATTGCCCACAAAAAGGCACTCGTGCTGCTCAGACCACAAGCGACGGAGGAGCGCCTCCTCCCGTCCCCACTACCTCTGCAGTATCGCCTCCCCCCCTCGTTACTCGAGTCGCCATATCAGCAAACCGCGTACTGTCGAATGACGAAGCGGCTGACGCTCAGATCGCAGCGCTGGCCGCTCAACCAAAAGAAGTGCGGGACCTCTTGGTGGAGAAGCTTTTTGGAGGAAAGGATTTTCCGAATGCCTAAACCCGTCGGCCTGGGCAAAGGCGTTACACATGTATTATAGCAGATATCGATCCATGCGAATCCCAGTCCTTTTCAAATCTGCGAACGCAACGGCCGAACGACAGGTCCTATTGGACTCTGGAGCAACCGACAACTTTATTTGTGCGGAACTGCTCAAACGAACGCATCTCGGAACCCGGCCCGTCTCCGCTCCCATCACCATATGGAACGTTGACGGAACTTATAACCGGGACGGCGCAATAACCCAGTACACCGACCTAGCGGTGCGGACGGGTGAGCGCACGAAAACGCTTCGTTTCCTGGTGACCAACCTGGGAAAGGACGAAGCGATCTTGGGCTATGGTTCTCGGCCTTCGAGCCTGAGATACAATGGAGGAATGCCATGCTAAACAAAAACTTCCAACCGGTTGTAATATCCAGCCTGAACCTTCAGAACAATGCTATGCCATTAGAGGCCGCCATTAGGGCCCTACAGGCATATGAGCTCGATGAGGAGGCATGGGAGCAGGTTGTGAACGAAGAATTGGAGCCGAATGTCACCTTCCTGCGAAAGACGACCACCGCGTCAGAACTCGCCCAGCAGGAAGCGGCTAAGAAACAGATCCGAACATTCGAGGAAATGGTTCCTCCAGAATATTGGTCACACCGCAAGGTGTTCAGTGAAGAAGCATCTCACCGACTTCCTCCATCCCGTATATGGGACCACACCATCGACTTGCTCCCCGACGCGCCCACTGCGCTCGATTGCAAGGTGTACCCACTCACTGCAAACAAAGGAGAGGCACTCACGGCCTTCCTGAATGAACAACTTGAAAAGGGGTACATTCGCCCCTCAAAATCCGCCTACGCGTCACCCTTCTTCTTTATCAAAAAGAAGGACGGAAAGCTGCGCCCAGTACAGAACTACCGACACCTTAACGAACTCACTGTAAAAAACCACTACCCCCCCTCCCGCTTATCCCCAAACTCGTCGATCGCATCCGAGTCGCCCGACTATATTCAAAACTAGACATCCGATGGGGGTACAATAATGTTCGCATTCAGGAAGGAGATGAGTGGAAAGCGGCATTCAAAACCAACCAGGGTCTGTTTGAACCACGCGTCATGTTCTTCGGCCTCACCAATTCCCCATCCACCTTCCAAACAATGATGGACACCATCTTCCACGACCTTATCCTAACAAACGAAGTCGTTGTCTACATGGACGATATCCTCGTCACCACCACAGACGATAAACACCATCATCGAAAAGTCCTCCACGAAGTACTACGACTTTGCGAAGAACACGATCTCTACGTAAAACCGGAGAAATGCGAGTTCGAGGTCTATGAAACGGAGTATTTAGGCCTCATCATTGGTCACGGGCGGTTACGGATGGACCCGGTTAAGGTTCGAGGAATCCGGGAATGGCAACCCCCGAAAAACCTAAGGGAGGTCCGCGCCTTCTTAGGATTCTGCAACTTCTACCGAAGATTCATACGAGGGTTCTCCCAACTTGCCCGACCTCTTCACGACCTGACAAAGAAGGAGACCCAATGGCACTGGGGTGACACACAGCAGAATGCCTTTGAAGATATCAAAAGACGCATATGTGAAGAACCAGTACTTTTATTCCCGGACCTTACCAAACCGTTCGAATTGGAGGTCGACGCATCAAATGTCGCGGTCGGAGCAGTGCTGAACCAACTAGGCACCGACAAAAAGTTCCACCCGGTAGCATTCCACTCCGAATCGTTTACGGAGACGGAACGAAACTACGACATTTACGACCGGGAGTTACTGGCCGTGGTTAAAGCACTACGAGCGTGGAGAACATACCTCGTAGGATCCCCTCATAAAGTCATCATCCACACCGACCACGCCAACCTCCAATACTGGAAAGAACCCTGAAAGATCAACCGAAGGATCGCACACGAGTTCCTGGAGCTATCGGAGTACGACTTCATTTTGAGACACGTAGCCGGAATGAAGAACATGCATGCAGACGCCCTGTCCAGGCGGTCGGACTACGAGTCCGGCGAAAGGGACAACACTGACGTCATCGTCCTACCAGCGGAAAGATTCATTCGAGCCACCCAAATGTCAATATGTGATATGGATATTTGGTCCCGGGTGGCTCAGAACGCTAACAAGGAAGAAGCGGCACGATGGGCCGAACACCACAACCTCAAACAGCACGATGGGCTGTGGTGGAAAGATGACGCGTTAGTCATTGTCGGGGACAACGATCTTAAGCGGGGGGTAATTGCTCTCTTTCACGATTCTCCAAGCATGGGCCACCCTGGAATTGCCAATACACGCGAACTAATACGACGCGATTATTGGTGGCCCACTATACGAGAAGACGTTGAAGAGTATGTCAAAGGATGCGCCATATGCCAGACCAACAAGATCAACCCCCACCGACAAAAACCCCACTTATTCCCCATATCCACCGACCCAGAAGCGGAACCGTTTGAAGTCGTTGCCATGGACTTCATTACCAAACTACCCCCGTCACAAGGATTCGACTCCATTCTTACAATTACCAACCACGACTGCTCAAAAGCCGCGATCTTCATACCCTGTCACGAAACTATCACCGCCGAAGGAGTAGCTCGACTATACCTCCAACACGTTTACCCACACTATGGGATACCACGCAGACTCATCACAGACCGAGACCCACGATTCACGTCCGCATTTATGAAGGGGTTGTGCAGCACACTTGGGATACGACAAAACATCTCCACTGCATATCACCCCCAAACAGACGGCCAATCGGAACGCACCAACCAGTGGCTGGAGCAATACCTGCGCCATTGGAGCAACGTGCAACAGGATAATTGGGCGGAAGCTCTCCCAGTGGCGCAGTTCGCGCACAACTTGTGGCCAAACGCTACGACGAAACATTCCCCATTCTCACTCATTATGGGATGGGAACCGCGAACCAATTGGGTTCTGAAACCCACCCCTACGCCATCGGTCGACCAACGCCTAGACGAAATGACCACAAGAAGACAGCACGCGCAAGATTGTATCAAACACGCGCAGAACCTCATGGCAAAAAGGGGAAGAAGCCGCTTTATCCCCTACGCTGAAGGGGCCCAGGTCTGGCTAGAAGGAACGAACCTCAAAACCTTCTACCCCACCGCGAAACTCGCCCCGAAACGACATGGGCACTTCCAAATTAAGAAGGCCTTATCAGAAGTGACGTATGAGTTGGAGCTGCCAAGCACGTGGAAGATACACCCAGTGTTCCATGCGAACCTTCTTACACCCTATAAGGAGATGGAACTGCATGGGAAGAACTTCCCGCGTCCCCCCCCTGAACTCGTGGACGGCGAGGAGGAATTCAAGGTGGAGCAGATCATGGGATCGCGACTCCATGGACGAGGACGTAAACTCCAATTCCTAGTCAAGTGGAAGGGCTTCCCTATGAGTGACAGCACGTGGGAACCAGCTGACCATGTTACACATGCACCAGGCGCAATCGCAGACTTCTATCGCCGCAACCCCACTGCTGATGGAGCAAGGCGAAGCTTATAAAAGGAGGGCAAGGCGAAGACAACCCACTCATCCACAATTATCATGTCGACCCCCATTGCCCATGACACTGTCCCAGCCAATGACCGACCGCGCCCCCCGTCTGCCATTATTCTTGAACGGCTCACGATCCCTTCACAGTCCGAAGGGATCCCGACCCCCTTCGTGGCTCGAACCCCATACTCGGCGGTCCTGTCTCGACCTCCCACGCCTGTCCTAGCCATTGCCCTCAACATTTCACCCACTAGTCCCACACCTCCTCCTTCGTCCCCGCCACCACTCGAACCAGCAGTAGCCCCCCTCCTTGAAGCACCCCCGGGTCTCACACCAGTTGTCCCTATGTCACAGCTAGCCTCGGAGCTCCCTCATCCCTACTCTCTAACACCAGCCGCACCCCCACGTCAGCTCAGGCCCGACCCTCGTCTCGCATCTCTTGATGACGACGAGGAGCCGATCGACGAGGGGGATGACGAAGAATCTGATGACCCTGGTCTACCATTCTTCCTTAACGCCCCAGACACCCCATTCTTCTTCCCTCTTATGATCCCTCTAGAAGACAAGGTACTGCAATTTGCGACTTCTGCCGAACCGCCAAGAGTCTAGAATTTTCTCTACTTCGTATTCTTCTTCGCCATTAACTAGATCCGGTGGTGGGCGTTGATAGTTAGGTCCGTGCGTGGGTGTTTCGCGATAAGGCGTCAGAAGATCTACATGGAACACTGGGTGAATCTGCCACTGCGTGGGAAGTTCTAGGCGGTAGTTGACTGCGGACATCACCTGAGCAATCCTAAAAGGGCCGTGGCGTCGCGCCGCTAGTTTTGCCGTTGGCTGGTGCGTGCGTAAGTGGTGTCCTTCTAGCCACACTTGATCCCCGATTTGGAATTTGGGCGTATCTTTCGCTTTGATCCACCCCTGCTGCGCTTTGATCATCAGGGACTGGGCGCGTTGTCGGAGTTCCTTGAACTGTTTGACCCTGAGCGCTACTTGGGGAATAGGCGAAGGTCTGTCGGTCCAATCGGCGCGGGGGTTATACCCCATGAGGAGCTGGAATGGGGATTCCTTAGTGGTTTCGCTTGGCCAATTATTATGCGTGAACTCAGCCATGGGTAGGTAGTGGATCCAGTCATTCTGCCGTTTGTTGACCCAAAATCTCAAATACTGTTCTAGCCATTGGTTCGTGCGTTCTGATTGCCCGTCGGTTCGCGGGTGGTAGGCCGTAGAGATGTTTTGTTCGATTCCCAGGATTTTGCACAGTTCGTGCGTGAATTTTGATGCGAATCTGGGGTCTCTGTCGCTGATTATTTTGCCGGGTAGTCCGAACCAAGGGAATACGTGTTTGATGTATAGGGCTGCTGTTCCTTCGGCTGATATTTCTTCCTGACAGGGAATGAATAGGGACATCTTTGTGCAGTCATGATCCGTTATCGTAAGGATCGTATCGCAGCCTAACGCTTCGGGAAGTTTAGTGATGAAATCAAGTGCGATGGTTTCAAATGGCATAGCTTCGGGTTTTGGGAATATTGGGCGTAATGGCGCTTTGATGGCCCTGGTGTTGACCTTGATTCGTTGACAGTCGGCGCATCCTTTGACGTAGTCCATGACTTCGTTTCGGAGGCCAGGCCACCAGTAGTACCGTTCCATGAGCTTGATAGTTCGACTGATTCCTGGGTGTCCGTATACCGGAGGATCGTGGTGATTTTTGATGAGTTCCCTTTTTTCCGTAAGTCCTCCCGTTACTACTCGTCGTCCGTCCTTGTACCAAGTGCCTTCGATTTTCTTCAGTCCGTGGGGGTCTATCCAGGGGCGAAGTTTATCGTCGTCTTGTGCGTATACCGGATTCGTCTTTTCCATTTCTTGTACTGATATGGTGGCGTTGATTCGAAGTGGATCTTCCGTTGTATCTATTGCTGCGGCCCTGACAAAGATCTCATTGGGTAGTACGGTGATTTGGTCATTGTCGCCCTCTCCTTGGTTGTAGTCCGGGCGCCTTGATAAGGCATTGGCTCGTCCGTTTGCCGTTCCCTTGATATGGTGAATCTCGATGTCATACTCCGAAAGTTCTAGTACTTCCCGTGCTACTCGGCGGCTTATTTTTTGCGGCGAGCGCCAGTACTGGAGGTTCATGTGGTCCGAGAACACCTTGATCTTATGTGGGGATCCCGCCAAGTAGTGGCGCCAGTTTCGAAGTGCCTTGACGATTGCTAGTAATTCGAGGTCGTAGATGTCGTAGTTCCGTTCTGCTGCACTGAGGGTGTTCGAGTAGTAGGCGATGGGATGTCTTTTGCCGTCTTCCTTGCGTTGGAGCAGTACTGCTCCTACTGCGAACCCTGATGCGTCCACTTCAAGCTCGAATTGATCTTCTAGTTTGGCGTGTGCGAGGACCGGTTCTTTCGTGACAAGGTCCTTGATCTTGTCGAACGCCTCTTGTTCTGCTGTTGTCCATACCCATTCCGTGTCCTTGCGCGTGAGTTTGTTGAGAGGTCGGGCGTGTGTTGCGAAGTTTTGAATGAAAGCGCGGTAAAAGTTGCAGAAACCTAGGAATGATCGTACCTGTTTGACGTTTTTGGGGGTTGGCCAGTCTTTAATGCCGGAAATTTTGATGGGGTCCATGCGCATCACCCCCTTTTCAATGATTACCCCCAGGTAATCGATGCTTGCTGCGTGGAAGATGCATTTCTCTGGTTTGAGGAATAGGTCATTTTCTTCTAGTAGATCCAAGATGTCGTGTACCGCGTCAATGTGTGCTTGTTCCGTAGATCGAGTGGCTATGCCTATGTCGTCCATGTATACCCTTATGACTGTTCCTTTGGTCTCGTGGTACGCGATGAGGTCTTTACAGATTTCGTTCATCATGGTTTGGAACGTTGCCGGTGAGTTGGTTAGCCCGAAGAACATTACCGTTGGTTCAAAGAGTCCATATTTTGTTTTGAACGCTGCCTTCTCCTGGTCTCCCTCCTTGATCCTTATGTTGTTGTATCCCCAGCGGATGTCCAGTTTGGTGAATATGAACGCTCTGCTCAGGTCAGCGATGAGTTCTGGGATGAGTGGAAGGGGGTATTGGTTGCGTATCGTCCAGTTGTTAATGTTCCGGTAGTCCTGTACGGGGCGTAGCTTTCCGTCTTTCTTTTTGATAAAGAAGAATGATGATGCGTACGGGGATTTAGAGGGCCTAATATATCCTTTCGCCAGTTGTTCATCTATCCATTCCTTGAGTGCCTTGTCTTCTGCTTGACTCATCGGGTAGACTTTGCAGTCGATTGTGTCCAGTGCGTTTGGCTTAAAGTCGATTGCGTGGTCCCAGGGTTTTGATAGTGGAAAGCGATTGGATTCCTCTTCGCTGAAGATTTTAACGTGTCGTTGGTACTCTTCTGGGACCACTTTCTTCTCCGTGTATTGCTTGGCTTCGATAGCCATTTCTGTCGACATGGTTGCACGCAGACGGGTGTTTTCTGGATCGCATTCCTGTCGTAGTTGTTCTTCGATCTTCTGTTTGTTGGGGAGTAATAGTTTCTCAAGTACGAGTCAAGCGATGAATGGGTCTACTCTTGGTTTGGTGGGGTTTATGGTTCGAAGAACTACTGGGTACTCAGCTGCGTGCAGAGTGGCCGTGGCCCACTGGATGTTCGGCTGAAATGTGGCCAGCCAGGGGTATCCCAATATTATGTCTTCTCCCCCTACGTCGGTTACGAGGAACCTCATTTCTTTCTTGATTCCTTTGGTCTGTACTTCGAGGTCTACACAGTGGGTGATCTTGCCCCCCTTGTTGTGTGTGCCATCGATATTCCAGATCTTTCGATGTCGGTCTAGTTCTTTGAGGCCCAGTCTCATCCTTTTTACGAAGTCCGGATGTATGAAGTTGTTAGTGGCTCCGGAATCCACTAGTGCTCTTTTGTCGGCCATGGCGTAACTTGCGCGCAATGAAACTGGAACATGCATAGATTGATAGCGCGTTATAAACACAGAGTTACACCGTAATGCCCTCACCCAGGCCGTCGGGTTCAGGCGCTTTGAAAATCCTCTCGCCCCAATAAATCCCGGACTACCAAGTCCCGTGCTTCATCGTCAAGGTTTCGGACTCCGTTTATCCAGCTGGTCGCCCGTTCTTGCGGCGTATCAGTGGTGGCGCGGGCGCCGCGTGTTACGCTCCAGCGGGCGTACCTTCCGGAGTTCGACACTCGACGGGAAACTTGGGGGTTCTTGCGGTATCACGGTGGCGACCAAGACTTCAGCGGTCTATCTTCCGGCCGGATTCTCGAGATCTTGGGATTTACTGAGTTCTTCTAGGGTCTGAACAATACCGTAGGCGATGACGACGAGGATATGCGTAACGCGAGTGGCAAGGAAGAAGAGGATGGCGTGCTCAAGTAAAGGAGACAGGATCGGAGAGGGGACAACTATACAGGGGCTGCCTGTATCTGCTTCGGTCTACTTGTAGGCTGGTAGAATACAAGAAGTCAAGCTGAGGAATATCAGCGAGACTGGGGTGCTACTTATACACTTTCAGGGAGCTTTCAAGCTCAGCCTGAAGTCCGAAACCTAGTACGTATCGTCCAATCGTAAGTAAATCAACACGAGTCAGGGGCATACAGTCACAAGGTCAACAATGAGGCAAAGGTGAAACGGGGTCAGAAGTCCATCAATCAGTGGCTGAAACATACAACTCTCGGGCGCATCAAGCCACAGGCACAATCAGACAATCCATCAGAAACTAGGAACCATACAGTCCATGAGGCAGATCCAATCACGATCCAGGCACAAGCTCATCTGGATCCTTCTGGTGCAGGTCTAGACCAGGTCACGTGCCAGGGTCACGTGACGGGCGCTTGACGTCTTTTCGGCTATTCCCAGGGCGCTTGCCAGCTCGGGTCACGTTCGTAATATAGGATATTTCCGGGGTCGATACCTTCACTTCTGGCGGCTGCAACCCATTCTGCACGGTACTGCTCGGCCGTACTGCACGAGTCTGCACTGGTCGCGCGGGGTTCAGGGCGGGACGTAACATTACCCTCTTTCTTGGGGAGGCGACCACGCCGAACAGCAGTGGGTCTCGGAGGGGAATTTGAAGGGTCGAGGAGGAAGCTGATAATCGCGCTTTTCAGCAGCGGGTCAAGAGGTTTCTTTTGAGGGGGTGCGGGCGGCGATCTTGAACGCACGCGCGGCTTCCAAATATCTGGGCACAAAGGGCGAATGTGGCCGTACTGCCGACAATGGTGACACACCTTGGCCGCGTTGACACGGATCCTTCCGGGTCTCGTGTCCATTCCATCGATATGGTCCCTGAACGGGTACCAACTACTTTCCTGGGCTTGGGCTAGTTCCTGGCGGGCTTGCTGCACCTCCGCCGCCCATGTGCCTTGAGGGGCCGTGTATTGTTCTCTCGCCTCACCAGGCGGCATCGAATAGTATACCTCTTCTCTGTCTGGGGGAGCGAACGTATTAACGTTCTCGAAGTACTGCGGAGTGAGTGGTGACTTAGTTGATGGGGCAAATTGCACCCTCTTTCTTATGGCTCTTGGGTCTTCATACCCATAGTCGTAGTCTGACGTCAAAATACTGTACGGATCTTCCTCATCGGGTCTATCCTCCGCAGAGTCTTGGAAGTCCTGGGCGTCGTAGAATTCGTCTTCGTCTTCTGTCGTGTCGTCTTCGTCTTCGCGCCATTCCGGCGGGTCCCAGGGTGCCTGAGAATGTCCATCGTGGAACATCTCCCCTTTATCGGTCCATGGATCAGTGGCATTGTTTGCGGGTTCGGACGTGTGGCTGGGACTTAGCTCATGGCGCTCTTCCTCGCTTTCCTCATCTGTCCAGACTTCTTCATTCTCATCTTCGCCGTCACCTTCCCCTGGGTAACAGGGCAAAAGGAGGCTCCAATCTGGCTGGTCTTGCACATCTTCCCGGGCGGTTTCTGCCTCTTTCGGGTCAGCGTCTTCTTCGTAGTCGGGTTCGTCACCGTGATTTTCCCATTCGCCTCCGTCATACTCTGGGCCCTCCTGAGGGAATCCATCCTCCTCGGGGTCTCGCCTCTGGTCGTCTTCGGGGTCTTGGTCATCCTCGGGGTCTTCCCATGTCGGCTCGTCTGCGTATTCTTCTCTCGCGTCGTCACGCGGCATGAACGTTTTGATGAAATCGTCTTCAACGTACTGCACAAGGTCTCCTTCATAGGAATACCTGACGTCGTCCAGGTCTGCTAGTAGGTTATCCTGGTAATTTTCTACCTGCACACGTGCTATGAACAACGTGGCCACTTGATAATCACTGAATAGGGAACTTAGCTGGTCCTTGTACTCGTCCCACCATCGGATGAAGCCTGGCGCTTCCTGGATATCACCGCGGAAGTTGCTTGGTCCAAAGTTTGGTGGTGACCTCGCGTAGCTGGTGGAGGGCGCTCTAGTAGTGGCACCTCCTCGGGTCGCGTTCGTACTGCTTGGTCCTGCTTGTGCGGCCTTCCTGCCGACTTTCTTCGTCGTCTTCTGGGGTGCGGCCTTCCCGCCGTCTTGGACTTGTGCTGCGGCCGTGCTGCCGAACTTATGCTCTGCCTGCTTGGGTAAAGCGGCCTTCTTGATCGTACGTGTCTTGCGTGGCATTGCGGTCTGACTTCCGGCTTATCTGCAACGTTCTTGGTAGCGGTGTGTGATAGGGCAAGGAAAGAGCTTGACTTAATGTTACGCTCCAGCGGGCGTACCTTCCGGAGTTCGACACTCGACGGGAAACTTGGGGGTTCTTGCGGTATCACGGTGGCGACCAAGACTTCGGCGGTCTATCTTCCGGCCGGATTCTCGAGATCTTGGGATTTACTGAGTTCTTCTAGGGTCTGAACAATACCGTAGGCGATGACGACGAGGATATGCGTAACGCGAGTGGCAAGGAAGAAGAGGATGGCGTGCTCAAGTAAAGGAGACAGGATCGGAGAGGGGACAACTATACAGGGGCTGCCTGTATCTGCTTCGGTCTACTTGTAGGCTGGTAGAATACAAGAAGTCAAGCTGAGGAATATCAGCGAGACTGGGGTGCTACTTATACACTTTCAGGGAGCTTTCAAGCTCAGCCTGAAGTCCGAAACCTAGTACGTATCGTCCAATCGTAAGTAAATCAACACGAGTCAGGGGCATACAGTCACAAGGTCAACAATGAGGCAAAGGTGAAACGGGGTCAGAAGTCCATCAATCAGTGGCTGAAACATACAACTCTCGGGCGCATCAAGCCACAGGCACAATCAGACAATCCATCAGAAACTAGGAACCATACAGTCCATGAGGCAGATCCAATCACGATCCAGGCACAAGCTCATCTGGATCCTTCTGGTGCAGGTCTAGACCAGGTCACGTGCCAGGGTCACGTGACGGGCGCTTGACGTCTTTTCGGCTATTCCCAGGGCGCTTGCCAGCTCGGGTCACGTTCGTAATATAGGATATTTCCGGGGTCGATACCTTCACTTCTGGCGGCTGCAACCCATTCTGCACGGTACTGCTCGGCCGTACTGCACGAGTCTGCACTGGTCGCGCGGGGTTCAGGGCAGGACGTAACACCGCGGCTACTGCTGCCGTCGTCTTCGAATTGGATCAAGGGCTCGTCTTGGACGCTTTGAACTTCTTCTATGAACGCCCCCCTTCCCTGATGGGGTTGCCAGTTTGTGTTGGGTTTTGGTTTACGCGGTTGGCGACAGTCGCGTTGAAAGTGGCCCATCCTGCTGCAGTTGAAACATTTGACGTTGCTGGCATCTATAATTCCCTTGTTAGGTCGTCCTCCTTGCGGGGTGTACGGTGGCCGCGTGTAGTCGATTTCCTCGGAGCCTGCGAGGCGGGCTCTGACCCTTCCTGGGGTGGTGTCCATTGCGTCTGGGTGGCTTCTAAATGCCTGCCATCCTTGACGCAGCTGCTGAGGGCGATTTGGAGCATTGAAAGTTCTGAGGGAAGTATTGCCCTGCTTACCGGGTCCCGAGGGTTTATGTCCCCCCAAACGTGTTTGTAGATGCATCTATTTGCGTTGTTGTTCGAGCGCGGCCGTCTTCCATTGGGCGTATGTGTTCGGGCTGTGGAAGTTGTACGCGTTTTTGTACAATTCTACTGGAAGTCCTCCCATGAATTTGTCGAGGACGAGGGAGTCGTCAAAGCAGTATCCAGCTTCTCTGACCGCCTTTTCGAATTTGGCGACGTAGGAGTCGATATCTTGCCCTTCCATGCGGAAGCCCTTTTGAAGTTCTTGTTGTGCCCTTTCTTTTTCGAGCGTGTCCGCGAATGTATTGCGGAAACCGAGCTCGATGGCCTCCCAAATCCATCTGTCGTAGGGTCCGTGCTTGGCTTTGTATGCCTTGACCCATTTGGTGGTAGACAGAACCCATTCGTTGACGTGATCCCCTTGAATGTAGGTGAGGGATATCAGCGCTTTTCGGTAGGGGAGAGTAAACGCTGGGTTATCGTAGTTGGTTTCTACGAACAACTCCCATTGAGTGAGGAATTGCTGGACTTTGGTGCGGTCTCCTGTGAACACGAGGGGTTCCTTGCCCATGAACTTCTCGGGTTTTGTTCCGCTTGACACGTTGGGCCCTGTGAAGAGTGGGCCTCCGGGGTCTCCTCCATCGTCTCCTCCTCCTGGCCCTCCGGACGGCGGGTCTCCTCCGTGGCTTATGCGTGCGGGTTCTTGGAACGTGGTGGGTTGTTCAGTGATCGTAGTCGTCATGTTTGTGGGTATAGACTCAGCTAATAGTCCCAACTGTGCTTCCTCTTCTTCTGCTTGTGCTTTGAGAATTCGGATTTCTTCTGGGTTGCTCCCTAATGAGGGGGAAGGTGCGGGTGTTTTGGGCGTAGGAGAACGGACTGGTTCCTCTTCTTGTCCGTCAATGGGTCCCCACTGATCCCTGGTGGTTGTTTCGCTCTGGCGAATGTCGAGATGGAGGCCTGATCCTGCTGGTCTAACGACTTGTAGTTTGCCGTGGAGTTCGTCCCACCTAATTTCTGTCCAACAAGTGTGATCGAAGTTGAATTCTACCGGGATAAGTCCGGTTTTTCCGTCCTTATAAGTGTAGAGGACTACATAACCTGGGTCCCCTTGTTCTGTCTGCCAAAAGGCTCCTTTGAGGTACTGCTTGGGGACGTTGCGTTCCCCTCTTCTGTCAATGTGATACGGTCTGAACGGGATCCAAAGATCGTGGGTTGTTACTGCGGAAGCCACGTTGAAGGATCTTGGTCTTAATGTAACGTCTACCACGGATGTTCGTCTGACTTAGACGCTGTTATAACGTGGGTTCCCACTCGGGTAATATCTGTGGTTGTCGTGCGAGCTAGAGAACACTGTGGGGTGAGGCCAATACGTGCCTGTGGAGTCTCGGTAGGTATATAACGTCTCTGCTATTGGTACGTTTGGAGGGGGTTGAGGGACTTTGCGGATATACTCCCACTCGAGGTTGTCAACGATGTAGTAACAATGAGTGGGGCGAGCAGTGCGCGAGTTGAGGTACTCGAAGACGAGATGACACGTGGTTCCGGGCGGATAAGTCACGGTCGGCTGATCTACCATTCACGAGTGAAGATGGAGATGAGGTCACGGGGATCCCTTCTTGGTCGGAGAGGGATATGCCGGAGCTAGTTCACTTAAGGACTCCTGTGAGTCCTTAGCACGGAAGACGAGTAGAGAGTGGTATTCGAAGAAGACCAAGATGGGGATCCTGGTCTGCACTACTATGAGCTTAAATACAAGTACGGGAGTCAGTTCTAACTCCGCTCGAACCCGTAGGTAGCCAATAGCGTAAGTAGCGTAAACCCTAGTACAACTATCCTAGGGATCAGTCATCCACGACGTAATACCGATATCATACAACGATAGGAGTCGGAGGGGAAGGCATAATCATCATCACGTACAACAATGAAACCTATCAGTCAGCCGAGACACGAGGCAACGAGATCCGAAGTCCATGACGTATTACTACCAACGCGCCAAGTCATCACGAACACGTTAGAGTCCACAACCGGTCCGGACAGTCCGAGAGCAAAACGTAACACCGTGGCCTTCATGCCGTCGAACTTCATCATACTCCTGACCTTCGCGTCTAGGACTCTGGCACTCTCAAGTCGTCAACTCGGAGTTGCCTTCGTACTACTTGGACGGATACTGTGGATCGCCTTGGTCGTTTTCTACAGACTTACTGAGACCCTGAGAGTAACACATAGACCTGCTAAGTCGTGAACGCCATTATACGAGTCTAAGTCAGACTAACATCGTGGTAGCGTTACAACACGACCCACGCGGAATGGTATTGCAGCAAATTGATCTACAGACTGGAGGGAGCGCCAAAGGGTGGAAAGACTTCCACGCAATCCCAAGTAAATTGAAAAAGAGGCAGTGTGTCACGGTACGAGCTCAGTGGACTCTTATTACGGTACGAGGTTGGAAGTGAACGCTTACTATACGGTTATGACTACGGTAGTAAGCGTAGATTAGTCATGGACTTACCATCAGTCAACAGAAGTTGTGGTAGCATGTGATAGTTGCCATGACTCATTACTAGGATAGCGATAGTAGGGTTCGAGCTATTATTGCCAGTAGTTATCATCTCAGAGAGGAGCTTTAAAGCTGCCTCTACAATGTGTATAAATAGTGGGATATAGAGACCAAGATACGCCATCTTGGTCTTCTTTGAATACCACTCTCTTCTATTCATCTCTTGAAAGCCTTCCCAAGTCCTCCTACTCCTAGGAGGAACGCCCTCTTTGAAGTCCTGATCTTCGAGTCTAGGACCCTGGCCCTTTCAACGCATCAAGTCGGAGTTGCCTTAGTATTAGCCGGATGTTTGCTGTGGATCGCCCTAGTAGTATTCTATGGCATCACCGAGACTCTACAAGAGTACCTGTGACCAGCTAAGTCGTGAACGCCGTCATACGAGTCCAAGTCAGACTAAACGCAGTGGTAGCGTTACACAGTGGTTGATGCTCAGGATCACAGAGGGCGATGAGAAGCGCAAAGCGGTCCGTGTTATCAAGTGCAAGCTCTGCCCCAAGGTAGAATTGAGCTCCTGGCCATGTTTTCGGTGCCACTGTAACACGTCCGAAGACCATCCCGCTAAACTCACCTTCTGCGGCCGATGCGGGGACTATTTTGCACGCCGAGATTCGAAAAAGCGCCACGAAGAAAAAAAGCACCAAGAAGAATGCCATGCGACGCCTCCACACGTTGCCAACAAGAAGAGGGAGACCACCGCTCGGCTCCTCAAGGACTTTAACGTGGAGTTGGAGTGTCGTCTGAGTAATGGAGAGGAGCCTGGTCCCAGTTTCTCCGCGATCACACAGAAGAATGTCCTGACTACGTTGAAGAAGGAATACAAGAGGATGTCGGAAGGCGGCATGTGAGTTGTGGGGATTTATCCATAGGGCCATATAAATACCTCAATTTTACTTTTCCTCCCTTTCACTGTCCTATCCTTAGTGGTGGTGTGTCTCTAGTTTCGGCTTGTGGTTTCATCTCGGGGTTTGTATACTGTACTAAAGAGAGAGGTCTGGGGACTGGCTTTGAATTAGTGTATTGATCACGTACTTCACTTTTCCCTCCTTCCCCAACCAAACTACTTACGCAATCGATAGAAAGGTGAATAGGGGATGACCTGGCGAGCACCAGGATGTTATTTTCTTCACCGAGAATGTGAGACAGTTTTGTAGAAATGAACCAACACGGGGACCGATCGAAACGCCTGTAAAACACCTCGGGCGGGCAGGCAGGCTTCCACCACATTGACAAGAGGTGTTATTTATACCAGTACGTGAACAGCATACCTTCCACATAACTGACCCACTTGTCAACACGCAATGGAAGTAGATTGTGGATAATACAAACGAACAAGGGCGGAGGGAGAGTCGCGATCGATTTTTAAGGAGCATGGATGTGGTGTCACATTACACCGCAGCTTACGACGCGTCTGCCAGCGAAATCGATTGTGGCTGTGTAAAAAAAATCGAGGGGGTTCGACAAGCGGCGGCGGTTACCGAAGACCCACGTGTCGCATTCCCACCGTCTTCCAACCCAGATAGCTGCATTATTGATCTTCCATCTCCAAATCGGAATCAGCGCTGTAACGCGCTCCCCAATTACGTGCTGCGCATCGATACAAACTGATGCCGCCGATGATACGTCCTCGCGTCACCAATGTCCACAACGAGATTCAAATGACCACATAACAGGTTCTGATGTGACGTGCGCTTCAGTTGCCTGAGATGGATCCGTTAGGTTCAGGTGCGCTGCACTCCACAGCTGTCCACCACTGCTTGCATGGTCCTTCTAATTTCCAATCTCATCATCACGGTCCCCACGGTATGAGATACTAATAAACTTTCGGAAGTGGCACGCGAGCGAACTGCCACAGCTGGCCCAGAGAAAATGCAAATTCCCCAATTGTGGCTTCTTGGTGCTCGTAGTGCTATTGAAGTCTGGCTAGCACACGCACGTACGGATACGACGGTCGAGACAATTCTATCTCATCAAAAATTAAAAGTTAACCAGAACTGGGTGGGTCGTGGTGTCATCTGAGTGTCTGCTTCGAATGTCCTATCTATTACACCAGGGTGTCGTGCATCCACAGGGGAAGTGCGGCCGTGGTTATTTTGCGCCCATGGTTTCTGAGCCAGACGTCGAAAGTGATTATTTAGCTCGCTAGTTGCCAGGAGTCTTGCCAGGAGTAAGCAATATTAAAATTCGTACATAACATAAGAGCGAAACAAGAGATGGCCCAGTTTTGTCTCTGGGACAGCCGATTCATACTAGTATTTTGGTAGGTTGCTGTGAATGTCCAGGAACAACTCAAGGCGTGAGACGAGACCATTCTGGTGCTTGCGAAAGCTGGTAGGCTCGCGCGATGTCTATCATGCATCCTCCCCGTTGTAACCGAGGCCAGCCCGGGTGTCTGACCTCTGGTTGAACGAATACTCGTTTGGAACCAACTTAGCCCCGGCCGTGACGGTCTCTCATGTCGACGACTCCAACTGTATACTGCAGTTGCTGGGAAATTTCTCACTACATCACCATGCGGACATTATTCTCTGTTCTTCTGACTCTCGTGATTTTCGGGTCCAAAAGTTTTATGTGGTCGAAAGCTCTCCTGTTCTTGGAGAGCAAATAAAGGCTGCAACTTCCCAACGTAAGGCCAGAAGGTGAGCCTCGTTCCACAAACTGCCTTATTAAATGTGATAGAAGTGGATGTCAGCTACTTCCGAAGCCCTTTGCGAAGCCACTACTATGAATGGCGAAACTCTACTTCCAGTCGTTCAGCTTCCCGAGAGCTTCATAATTCTTGCCGCTCTCCTACCTTTCGTGTTTCCCGTAAGTCTCTTCATCGACGTGACACTGTCACAAATCCACGATCAAATAGCCCCTAAAAACTCGACGACTTCAGCAAGAAACCAAAGGACTGGCACATCCTGTACAGCGTCCTCCGAGTCTGTATAATTCCGAGTGGTCAGGCCGGTCAGGCGTCGGCATTTTCCAGTCCTGACAAAGAAGTTTTCGATGAACGTTAAACCTGTACCGGCCCGAGGCAACCACTGCATTTGATTTTCACACGTCGGCCGCGACTCTTACCTCTTCTCCGGGTCACAGCACGTCTTTAGCAGACCAGCTGCTGGGAAATTACCGCCTTGCAAAAAGGGATGAACATAAATAACAGCTACTACTGATGCCCCTTGCGGTGCCACCACTATGGACGGTGAAACTCTACTCCCGGTCGTTCAGCTCCCCGAGAACTGCACCATCCTTTTCGCTCTCCTAACCTCCGTGTTCCCTGTACCTTCCGTCCTTCCTTCAGCTTTTGAACAAATATTAGAGCTCCCTTGCCCTTGTTTTGGTCTCACTCGGCGTGCACTAATACTGTAGATAAGAAGAGGTACTTAGCCGGGTCCACCTAAGATCTGAGGGACGACTAGTGTCCGTCCTTGAAATGGGATCGGCTGTCACATTGCGCTAGCCTTCAAACATCTCCAAAAGACCGGGGGCCCTTTTCCCGAGTGCATGTGGAGCTTATCTATTTTCCTTTTTTCTCTCATTTCTATCTCAAATGACCCAACGGCAGGATTGGAGACTCCCGGACTAGGAACGGAGGCTGCGACACCGTGACTTCGAAAGTAACATCAGGCACAGCCATACAGCAGACCAACAATGGGAGCAAGGACAATGTCAGAAGGAGAGGGGAAACGATAGCAGCACAGCCACCACAGAGCACGGCCGTTCCACCCTCTTTACCCAAGAGAGTGGAAGGCGAATAGCCACCAAGGATTGACAACGGCAGAAGTAGAGATAGCGAACAGACGACAATGGCAACATCAGCATGACGATAACAACAACGGCGGCACTATCACCACCCAAATGAAGGTGCTACTACAGAAACCGTCTGAGCCTGGTCCATAGCCTTCACAAGACGGCGACAGGCCTGTTCGCTTGTAAACAGTACGTGACCAAGATTTTTTGGACCAAGCACGATACGGCCGGGCTCGATCGTACTAGCACGAGAAGGTGCACCGGCCAGAAATACGATAGAAGGAATATGGACACCGTGACTAAGCGGGAGATCTCGACTCGTCATGACTTACTAGAAGAACTTACTAGAAGAGGCGTACAAGTAGAGACGAGAGCTTGTTTCTAGGTGTCGACTTCGTCGATTGTGAGTCAGTGACCTTTCTTGGCTCGATTTTTGGCTTTGCAAGGGAATTTACAGAGAAAATGTAAAGAGGTTAGCGCTTTCTTTTTTTAAAAATAGAAGAACACCCCATATACGTCCCGCGGTGCGGATCCCCCTTCTGAGACCCCCTAGCATCCATCCTGATACCCCTCCGCTCTCAGGGTAGGATTAGCGTAGCGACATACCAAGTGCTGAAAAATCCGGGACACATAGTACGCTAGGAGAAGGGGGAAAGTCGGAGAGTCGGTGTCGCGCGGGTGTGCACGTACTGGGTCATCCAGCGTATGAGGTCCGAGATTTGTTGTGCGAGATCGCGGCCTATACACGATTGTCTTCATCGTCCGCGTTCACTTCTATCTATTAAAAATGTCAGTCGCGTGTACGGGAGTTGCAACGAATATTTTGTTGTATGGGGTGGACGTCATGCGGGTCGAAGAGATGTGAAAACTGTTTTCCTAGCGCCTCGAACCGACTTGTGCATGCAGTTTGGAAGTGTGACTCACCTATCGCTGTTATTCAGCAGGTCCACCTCTCAGAGGTGTCATAAAGATGTTCTGCAGCTTTTCAAAGTCGGGCGTCCCAAGACCTGTGACCTGTGGAACAAAAGTCAGCCAACGTCGAAAACGAAGAGATACGAGCTTGGCAGGACGAACGGGATCCCACCCAGGGATTGCAGAGAATCCATTGGTGCCGCAGCCAGGGTTAGAGCCAGATGTGATGTCGTTGAGGCCCGCAAACCCGTCGCCGTATAACCGAATATTGAGGAAACCAAGCGGGGGCTTTCCGTTCGTAATAAGATAGTCGTTCAGCAGCGAGATGATGCCTGCCACCGTCTGGGCATTGGTAGTCAACTAAGGATGGACAACGCAGAGTGTGTGGAGCGGGGAAAGACACACAGGAGTCGAGCAGCTCGTGCCCTCCACACCAATGCCAGTGTTTCTGACGACGGTTACGAATTTGAGAGCTTGGGCAGCGATGTCAGGGATGCCACGACCCTCGGGGCTGCACAAGTCACAAAGTAAGAAATTGTTGGGTCAGGTGACAGCAGCGAGCGCACTTGTAGAGGCCAGCATACTGGGTGCCTTGGCGCTCGAGGAATGCGGACACGGCGACATCCTGGTAGGCCGGGCGTGGAAAGTAGTTCGAAAAGCCACCTCCTGAGAGGGGAGCTGCAACCTCGGGGTCGTAGTCTTTAGTGCCACCGACGGTAGTGAGATATGGACCTGCGAAACCACGGCAGTCTGGTGAGCTACTTATAACTGCGCTTGTGTAGTACTTGTAAGAGGTGATAAAATGCCACACATACAGGACGCGGGGAATTCAGGGATGAACCGGACGTTTCCCGACTGGTCCTCGCAGTCCTTGCCGACGCCCTCGTCACCTGAAGGAAAGAGGACGCTGACTCCACGGGCGCCGAGCTGTGCAAACAGTATGCACACGGCCCTCGCATATTCCAGCGGAACAGTCCACTCGTAGGTGCCGTATGATATGCTGATGGTCTGCGGGATGTCCGCCTTTTGGAGCAGATATTCGAGTGACTCGAGGTACGCGTCTCCAGGGAGTGGCTCGCCGCTGTGCGACCAGTCCATGGCACCGGCGATGTAGAAGATGATCGGGGTCGGGTATGCCATGGCCGAAGCATACTGGACGTCGATGTTCGCTTCTATGCCGGGGTTGTCCGGGTCGTACCCAGCGCCGTCCACCTGCTCGACGGTGAAGGTTGCCAGACTGGGGGGTTGCACATCGGAGCGAAATTTAGTCATGAACATAGTCAGATCCGTCTCACTCGGGTATTCTTTCAGGAAGCCAAATACCCCAAGCGTATTTCGGTCAGTCGCGGTGGGAACATATGCGAAAGTCTTGTACAACCAGCGCAGTTGCGACGGCGTGACCTCACCGGCGCGGCTCGACAACACCGTTACGGGCTTACCCTCCGCCGCCTCCGCCTCTGCTAATGCTGCCGCTGCTTCGACGGACCGCCTGCGTGGTGTCTGCCGCAGCGACCGCGTGGAGGCGAAGTATGTTGTCGGCGCAACCGTTTGAATGTGTGGATGCAATACCTCAGGGAGTGCGTAGCTAACCGTGCGGATTATCGTGTCATTCACTTTGGCATGTCGGTATAGCTGGTATGACGCGCCGAGCATTTGGTTGGCCTGGGACACGAGCACGTTGGTGACCATCAGCCATGCGCCGCCGTGTGTCGTTGAGATGGAGGAAGGCTGCACACCGTGGTGTGCGAGCCAGGAAGTGACAAGCTCGAGCGTGTCTGGGTGCGGCCTGACCAGTTCGGCGACCTGTTCTTTAGAGAGGTGTGCGCCATATCTGAAACAGAGGAGCGGCCGGGCACGCGTGAATGAAGGCACGAAAGGAGCAGCAACAAGATGGACGTGCCTCAGATGCTTGGGGTCGCTGACCTCGTAGAGTGCATCAATCAAGGCGTTCTTCCGGTGGGGGTTGAGTGCAATGTAGAGATCGATAGTGGTGCCGGCGGACGGGCAGCCCAGAGTTTCCCAATTAGCTGGAACGGCACTCCATGTGTGCTTCACGCGCATGTCGTCCCAAGAAACGAGGGGTGTCGCGAAGTTGGCGAGGGGTGTAGCGGTGAGGAACGAGAGAGCATAGAGCCAGTGGTATCGCATGTGCACAGGAGACCAGCCAGGAAAGTGGTATCTGGGGGTTCGAGTGGACCGTGCTGTTCAGAAGGCTAGAGGCCAGAGAGCCCTAAGGACAGGAACACTAAGCATTTGGCTAAGTTGCAAGGTTTTTATAGGGAGTCAGCATCGAGGTTGGAGTGGAACAGCAACTCGTGGCTTCGAGGAACCCTCAAATGGTGGTTGAAAGAAGGCGATGTCGAGTCTGTAACTTTGTTACGTATCCCGGAATAAATATGGATCAAAAAAAAACGAAGACGATGTCCCGATGAGGCCCGGACCCTAGAATGAGTAGAAACTGCTTCCAAACGCTCCTATTCTTTTTGTAATTTTGAATAGGCGCTCCTCAGGCCCGTCTTTGGACCGGCATCGAGAAGTTGACACCAGGGGTTTCTCGAAACTTATGACTTTTTCTGGGTACCTCCCCAGAAGTCAATGAAAAATCTCAGAACTCAACGAAACCTCCCTGTTTTTCGGAAAAGTAAACTCTGATAAGAGGTCGACGGCCCATGGTAGATAACAGGATAGCGCTTTTTTAAAAAGATAGAAGAGGATCCAATCGTATATTTTAATTCGGGAATGAATAGGTCGCGACCTAGACAGAGAAGTACCGACTCGGAGTAGAGAGGGTAGGCTATTTAAAACGGAGATCCTCCGCGCTGCTCACTCCGCTTACTCTCCCTACCAGTGAGGGAGCCTTACTGTAGAAAACGACTTTACAGTAACATACTAGGTTTCAACTTCTTCGACTGTGACCTCGCTTGTCCCATCTATTGGTTTCGTCTGTACGGATTAGCATGGTATGTGTCGAGACGGTTGCGGCCTCGGCGCTAGAAGCTAGCTGGCGACTTCGGGACTTCGGATTGCCCTCACAATCGTACAAGCACTCTACAATTATAAGACATGCCTTTTCTCCCTTCTGTTTTGTTGTTTGACTTTGCGAACAAGGAATGCAATATTTGACAAAGTTCAAGCCCCCCCTTCTCTTCCTTGTACCACCATCATCTCCATAAGCGCTGGTAGTGATTCTAGCTACACATCCCCAATACACATCGAATTCTACACAACATAAACCCCCTTTCTCGAGGAAAACCGCCTGGGCTTGCTCGCGACTCCTCGAGGATGCAACATCCCGACCCACCGCCGGACCCACCGTCCGACAACAATTCCTTCTTATTCGACCTTTACTCGACACCTCCTCCTTTCAACTCCAACCCCTCCAACCAACAGGACGACTCCCTCATAATTGAAAGCCGCCAATCCCCCGCTCCGGTCGCTGAAGGGAACGACCATCAGCAATTTGACACCAACGCACCAGCATCCGACTCAAATACCTATTTATTCGACCTCTTCTCGACCCCACAGCTCTCGCAAATACACTCAGAACAATCCATCACATCCCCAATCTCCCCCCAAGACTCACAAATGGGCTCACCAGAATCCGAAGAACCAACTCGACCTCAACCAGAAGAAATCGTGGTGTTCCCGAGGTCCGCCTCACACACCCCACGAGTCCGATCAAGACCCCTGTCAGCAGCCTCAAACTGGACTCATGCCTCCGAAGAAGACGGAAGTGCATCGGATCAAGAATCTCCCACAAGAGTCACCATCCCGCCACCTCCTGTAGGCCCACAAGTAGCCACCGGTAATTTCGGAGAAGCGGCAGCTGGTAAATATATACCGTATCCGGCTGACATAAACGAGGAAGCAGCACACTCACTTCGAGTCGACTTATCCAATGAGAAGTCGAGGAATGAAGTCACCGAAGCCTTCTACATTGTCCAACAGGATCTCAACGACGAAATCACCAGAGAAATAACCGAGTCCGCGCTAGGATATGGACAATATTATCTCAGAGAACCCAAACTCACCCTCCGCCCACAACATGATTTTGTTCTCAAACAAAACCAACTTCAAACCGCCGCCCTGGTAACTATACAAGCGCTAGACGTGGGCACAGCTCTCCACCCCGGCGACACATCCACTACTTTCCTCACACCGCAAGCGTGGTTCCGCCTCACAGCAGCGACACTCGCCGCAATTATTAGAGGTAACATACGCTCACCCAATAATGCCATAAACGGCATCAAACCCTTAAACACCAATGATAAATTCGAAATTCATAAGGATTTAGTCCACCCTCTGACGGAGGGTGCTACTATCCGTCATATGGCTCTCCAGATCGCGGAAGCCTATGATAAGACTCGAACCAACCCATTGAAGTTAACACCCTCAGATGTATACGACCAACTCGCAACAGTCAAACTCGCTACCCTGACTAAGGCGGCCGAAATCAACGCCAAGTCTCAACTAGACGCCACAGATATTCACAACAAGATACGACAAGACCTCCTCAATAACCCCGCCGAGATGGAACAGATCCAACACTCTGTCAAAGAAGCGATATTCCAAGAACTCAACAAAGAAGCTCTCGAAGATCTCGACACATGGCGGGAAATCTATCGAGAAGAGTTCAAAGATGTAATGCATCAGTATATCGGAGTCAACAAATTCGGGATCGACCCAGTCTTTCTCAAACCTAACAACAAAGGTAAGAAACGGGCCAAATCGACAACACCCGAACTGCAACAAGCCAACGAAGATATCGAACGCATCATGCGGGCAGACTGCCAAGCCCAAATCGACAACATGCGTAACGTCACCCTCACTGACATGATCACAGAGTTAAACAAAGAAATATCCGCATACAAGGAAGCGGAATTCACAAGGCTACAAGCGGAAGCCCTCCTCCACCTCGAAGCTGAAATCGAAGCACTCAAAACTCAGTTCCGAGAAGAGCATGTAGCGCAAGTATACAGACACAGGGACGATATCAGAGATCAAATCAAAGCATGGAAGGTAAACCACGCTAACGCAAGGAAGTTCGAATTCATTCGAAAGGAGGCCAAAAACCTCGGATATACCTTGACCCCCAACTCAGCTGACACTTTCAAATTTGACTCAGACCCGAGGGAGGCGGAACTCGTATGGCTCCCTAGCTCACGACCCACCTCCCGTACACCAACCCGTGAGACCACACCGGCTCAATCTCGGGAGACTTCACGGATACGGGCTGTCACACCACCAAGGTTGGCAATCAACCCCTATGTCCCTGATCCCAACGTCACCCCGACCCCTGTGCAAGTCAAACGTGTTGTTACGCTTCGTCCTCGGACTGCCCGGCCCGGTCGTGAACTCTGACGTATCCGCGATGACTCGGTATGTCGGATGTAATGTGTCATGGACTTCGGATCTTGCTGCCTCGTGTTCCGGCTGACTGATGCTACCCATTGTTGTACGTGAAGTGGATTACTATGCTGACTGATGACTCTATTGTTGTACGCGTTTCGGATTACGATGACGACTGCGCATTCTATTGTTAGAACACGCTACTTACGCTATTGGTTACTTACGAGTTCGAGCGGAGCTCGAAATAGCTTCCTTACTTGTATTTAAACTCGTAGTAGTGCGGACCAGGATCCCCATCTTGGTCTTCTTCGAATACCACTGTCTAACTCGTCTTCTGTGCTAAGGGCTCGTAATCCCCTTAAGCGAACTAGCTCCGGCATATCCCTTAGAGACCAAGAGGGATCCCCGTGACCGTTGTCTCCATCTTCCTTCGTGAATGGTAGATTCGCCAGTCGTACCTTACCCGCCTGGAACCACGTGCCACCTCGTCTTTGAATATCTCAACGCCAGAACCGCCCGCCCGACTCACTGTTATTACATCGTCGACAACCTCCAGTGGGAATACATTCACACCGTCCCAAGTCCACCAGCAGGAGTCCCTGTAGAAGAAACTCTCTATACGTATAGAGATTCCACCGGCACGTATCAACCTCATCCCGCAGTCTTCCCACTAGCGGACGTACACAGATTCCACCCGCGCGGGAACCCACGTTACAACAGCGCCTAAGTCAGGCAAACGTCCGTGGTAGACGTAACATTAAGACCAAGATCCTTCAACGTGGCTTCCGCAGTAACAACCCGAGACCTTTGGATTCCTTTCCGCCCATATCACATCGACAGAAGGGGAGAACGCAACGTCCCCAAGCAATATCTCAAAGAGGCCTTTTGGCAAACAGAACAAGGCGATCCAGGCTACGTAGTCCTCTATACTTACAAGGACGGCAAAACCGGACTTATCCCAGTAGAATTCAACTTCGAACACACCTGTTGGACAGAACTCAAGTGGGACGCACTCCACTACAAACTACAAGTCGTCAGACCAGCAGGATCGAGCCTCAAGCTCGACATCTTACAAAGCGAAGTCACCACTAGAGACCAGTGGGGCCCTATAGACGGACAAGAAGAAGAACCAGTCCGATCCCCTACCCCAAAGACACCAGCACCATCCCCTTCGTTGGGAAGCAACCCAGAGGAAATCCGAATCCTCGAAGCACAAGCCGAAGAAGAAGAAGCACAGTTGGGATTACTAGCTGAGTCCATTCCCACAGATATGACCACCACTGTCACCGAACAACCCGCTACGTTTCAGGAACCCGCGCGCATAAGTCGCGGAGAAGGACCACCGCCCGGAGGACATGGCGGCGGAGAAGGAGGAGGAGACGACGGAGGAGGAGACCCAGGGAGACCCCTATTCACAGGACCCAATGTCTCCAGCGGGACCAAACCCGAGAAGTTCATGGGCAAAGAACCGCTCGTTTTCACGGGTGACCGCACCAAGGTCCAACAGTTCCTTACTCAATGGGAACTATTCGTGGAAACCAATTACGACAACCCTGCGTTCACTCTCCCCTACCGCAAAGCACTAATCTTCCTCACCTATATCCAAGGAGAACACGTCAACGAATGGGTTTTATCCACCACCAAGTGGGTCAAAGCGTACAAGGCCAAGCACGGCCCCTACGACAAATGGATCTGGGAGGCCATCGAACTCGGCTTCCGCAACACGTTCGCCGACACTCTTGAAAAGGAACGCGCCCAACAAGAACTACAAAAGGGATTCCGAATGGAAGGGCAAGACATCGACTCGTATGTCGCCAAGTTCGAGAAGGCGGTCCGAGAAGCGGGATACCGCTTCGACGACTCGCTCGTCCTGGACAAATTTACCGGCGGACTTCCGGTAGAACTATACAAGAATGCCTATAACTTCCACAGCCCGAACACGTATGCCCAGTGGAAAGTAGCAGCGCTGGAACAGCAGCGCAAATGGATGCACTTGCAGACGCGTTTGGGGGGACGTAAACCCCCGGGACCCGGTAAGCCGGGCAACACTTCTCTTAGAACGTTCAACGCTCCAAACCGCCCCCAGCAGCCGCGCCAAGGATGGCAGGCATTCAGGAATCACCCTGACGCCATGGACACCACGCCAGGAAGGGTTAGAGCCAGGCTCGCAGGATCCGAAGAGATCGACTACACCAGACCCCCGTACACTCAACAAGGGGGACGACCGAATCAAGGAATCATCGATAAGAAGAACCTCCTTTGTTACAATTGCGGCAAGGCAGGCCACTTCCAACGCGACTGTCGGCAACCCCGCCGCCCGCGCAACAACGTGAACTGGCAGCCACGCCAAGGACGTGGGGCGTTCATAGAAGAAGTCCAAAGTGTAGCCGAAGAACCCCTGATCCAATTTGAAGATGACGGCGGCAGTAGCCGCGGCGCCCGCGCCACCACTGATACGCCACAAGAACGGGCGACCAGCTGGATAAACGGAGTTCGGAATCTCGACGACGAAGCCAGGGACCTGGTAGTAAGGGACCTATTGGGGCGAGAGGATTTTCAAAGCGCCTGAACCCGACGGCCTGGGTGAGGGCATTACGGTGTAACTCTGTGTTCATAACGCGCTATCAATCTATGCATGTTCCAGTTTCATTGCGCGCAAGTTACGCCATGGCCGACAAAAGAGCATTAGTGGACTCCGGAGCCACGAACAACTTCATACATCCGGACTTCGTCAAGCGAATGAGGCTAGGCTCCAAAGAGCTAGACCGTCATCGGAAAATTTGGAACATCGATGGCACGCATAACAAAGGGGGCAAGATCACCCACTATGTGGATCTAGAAGTACAAACCAAAGGAATTATCAGAGAAATGAGATTCCTAGTCACCGACGTAGGAGGAGAAGATATCATCTTGGGGTACCCCTGGCTAGCAACCTTCCAACCCGACATCCAATGGGCCACTGCTACCCTAAACGAAGCTGAGTACCCAGTAGTTTTGCGAACCACAAATCCCTCAAAGCCTCGGATAGATCCGGTTATCGCCAGGCTAGTACTCGAGAAACTGCTACTGCCAAACAAGCAAAAGATCGAAGAACAGCTCAAAAAGGAGTGCGATCTCGAAGACACTCGCCTTCGCGCAACAATGTCCACAGAAATGGCAATTGAGGCCAAACAATACACGGAAACAAGAGCGGTACCGGAAGAATATCAAAGGCACGTCAAAATCTTTAGCGAAGAAGAATCGAACCGATTTCCACTATCAAAACCGTGGGATCACGCAATCAACTTCAAACCGAATGCCCCGGACACCATCGACTGCAAGGTTTACCCCATGAGCCAAGCGGAAGACGTAGCGCTTAAGGAATGGATCGACGAACAACTAGCTAAAGGATACATCAGACCGTCGAAATCCCCGTACGCATCATCATTCTTCTTTATCAAAAAGAAGGACGGAAAACTACGCCCTGTACAGGACTACCGGAACATCAATAACTGGACTATACGCAATCAATACCCTCTCCCACTCATCCCAGAACTCATCGCCGATCTAAGCGGAGCTTTCATATTCACCAAACTGGATATCCGCTGGGGATACAACAACGTAAGGATCAAAGAAGGGGACCAGGAAAAAGCTGCGTTCAAGACAAAATACGGACTCTTTGAACCAACGGTAATGTTCTTCGGACTAACTAATTCCCCGGCGACCTTCCAAACTATGATGAACGAAATCTGCAAAGACCTCATCGCGTATCACGAGACAAAGGGAACGACCATCAGGGTATACATGGACGACATAGGCATAGCAACTCGATCAACGGAACAGGCACATATCGACGCGGTACACGACATACTAGACCTCCTAGAGGAAAACGACTTATTCCTCAAGCCGGAAAAGTGCATATTCCACGCCCCTAGCATCGATTACCTGGGGGTAATCATTGAAAAGGGGGTGACACGCATGGACCCCGTCAAAATTTCCGGCATCAAGGACTGGCCAACCCCTAAAAACGTCAAACAGGTGCGATCGTTCCTAGGCTTCTGCAACTTTTACCGCGCCTTCATTCGAAATTTTGCCACGCACGCACGACCCCTCAACAAACTCACACGCAAAGACACCGAATGGACATGGACAACCGCGGAACAAGAAGCATTCGACAAGATCAAGAAGCTCGTCACAGAAGAACCAGTATTGGCACACGCGAAGCTTAAAGACCAATTCAAACTAGAAGTGGACGCCTCGGGATTCGCTGTTGGAGCAGTACTACTCCAACGCAAAGAAGATGGCAAAAGACATCCCATAGCCTACTACTCGAATACTCTCAGCGCGGCGGAAAGAAACTACGACATTTACGACCTGGAACTGCTAGCAATCGTCAAAGCACTAAGGAACTGGCGACATTACTTAGCAGGATCTCCGCACAAGATCAAAGTCTTCTCGGATCACATGAACCTCCAATATTGGCGCTCCCCACAGAAGATCAGCCGCCGAGTAGCCCGGGAAGTACTAGAACTCTCTGAGTATGACATCGAGATTCACCACATCAAGGGAACGGCAAATGGAAGAGCCGACGCCCTATCTAGACGCCCGGACTACGACCAAGGAGAAAGAGACAACGACCAAGTCACCGTACTACCCGATGACATCTTCGTCAGGGCCGCAGCAATAGATACGACAGAAGACCCTCTTCGAATCAACGCCACTATCTCAGTACAAGAGATGAAGAAGACAAATCCGGTATACGCCCAGGACAACGACAAGCTCCGCCCTTGGGTAGACCCGCACGGACTGAAGAAGATCGAAGACACCTGGTATAAGGATGGACGACGGGTGGTCACAGGAGGACTCCTTGAAAAGCGAGAACTCATCAAAAACCATCACGATCCCCCAGTATACGGACACCCGGGAATCAGTCGAACCATCAAACTCGTGGAAAGATACTACTGGTGGCCAGGCCTCAGGAACGAGGTCATGGAATATGTCAAGGGTTGCGCCGATTGCCAGCGCATCAAGGTCAACACTAGGGCCATCAAAGCGCCACTGCGCCCAATCTTCCCAAAACCCGAAGCTATGCCATTTGAAACTATCGCCCTTGACTTCATCACTAAACTTCCAGAAGCACAGGGTTGCGACACGATCCTCACGATAACGGACCATGACTGCACGAAAATGTCCCTCTTTATCCCCTGTCAAGAAGAAATCTCGGCTGAAGGCACAGCCGCATTATACGTCAAACACGTGTTTCCTCGATTCGGACTCCCGGGCAAAATCATTAGCGATCGAGACCCCCGATTTGCCTCAAAGTTCACGCGCGAACTCTGCAAGATACTCGGTATCGAACAGAATATCTCCACGGCCTACCACCCAAGGACGGACGGACAATCAGAACGCACAAATCAATGGCTGGAGCAATATCTGCGATTCTGGGTCAACGAACGACAAGATGACTGGATCCACTATCTCCCTATGGCTGAGTTCACGCATAATAATTGGCCCAGCGAAACCACTAAAGAATCTCCGTTCCAGCTCCTTATGGGATACAACCCCCGTGCTGATTGGACCGACAGGCCATCCCCGATACCCCAGGTGGCGTTAAGGGTCAAACAGTTCAAGGAACTCCGCCAGCGCGCGCAGTCACTGATGATCAAAGCGCAGCAGGGGTGGATCAAGGCCAAAGATACGCCCAAATTCCAAATTGGAGACCAAGTCTGGCTCGAAGGACGCCACCTACGTACACACCAGCCAACGGCAAAACTCGCGGCGCGACGCCACGGCCCCTTTAAGGTCGCTCAGGTGATGTCCGCAGTCAACTACCGACTAGAGCTTCCCACGCAGTGGCAGATACACCCAGTGTTCCATGTGGACCTCCTGACGCCTTATCGTGAAACACTCACGCACGGGCCCAATTATCAGCGCCCACCGCCAGATTTGGTCAACGGCGAAGAAGAATACGAGGTCGAGAAGATTCTAGACTCTCGGCGGTTCGGCAGAAGTCGTAAACTTCAGTACCTGGTCAAATGGAAGGGATACCCCGATTCGGAGAACCAATGGGTCGACAAGAATGACGTGTTCGCCGATGACGCGATAAGGGAGTTTAAAAATTCCAACCCCGCCAGAGAAACGCATATAAGCGCAGGGAAACTCCAAGAGACGTCCCCATCTCTCCCTCCCACTCACTCACCTACTCATGCGCCCCTCTTCCCCAGTCAACTTCCGCTATGTCGTCAACACCGAACTTTCGGCACCTTACCGAGTACAGTCCACGCCATCGTCACCCCTGTTGTTACGCTCCAGCGGGCGTACCTTCCGGAGTTCGGCACTCGACGGGAAACTTGGGGGTTCTTGCGGTATCACGGTGGCGACCAAGACTTCGGCGGTCTATCTTCCGACCGGATTCTCGAGATCTTGGGATTTGCTGAGTTCTTCTAGGGTCTGGACAATACCGTAGGCGATAACGGCAAGGAGATGCGTAACGCGGGTGGCAAAGAAGAAGAGGAGAACGTGCTCAAGCAAAGGAGACAGGATCGGAGAGGGGATAACTATACAGGGGCTGCCTGTATCTGCTTCGGTCTACTTGTAGGCTGGTAGAATACAAGAAGTCAAGCTGAGGAGTATCAGCGAGACGGGGGTGCTACTTATACACATTCAGGGAGCTTTCAAGCTCAGCCTGAAGTCCGAAACTCTGTACGTATCGTCCAATCGTAAGTAATCCAACACGAGTCAGGGGCATACAGTCACAAGGTCAACAATGAGGCAAAGGTGAAACGGGTCAGAAGTCCATCAATCAGTGGCTGAAACATACAACTCCTGGGCGCATCAAGCCACAGGCACAATCAGACAATCTATCAGAAACTAGGAACCATACAGTCCATGAGGCAGATCCAATCACGATCCAGGCACAAGCTCATCTGGATCCTTCTGGTGCGAGTCTAGACCAGGTCACGTGCCAGGGTCACGTGACGGGCGCTTGACATCTTCTTCGGCTATTCCCAGGGCGCTTGCCAGCCCGGGTCACGTTCGTAATACAGGATATTTCCGGGGTCGATGCCTTCACTTCTGGCGGCTGCAGCCCATTCTGCGCGATACTGCTCGGCGGTGCTGCACGAGTCCGTACTGGTGGCGCGGGGTGTTGGGCGAAACGCAACACCTGTCGGCTGCCCTCGCCCTTCACCAGCGAGGAGATCGTCCTCCTTCCCCCGGGCCATCCCCAGTTCCTTCGCCGACCCCCACTGTTTATTCCGAGACCAACCAGCCCAGCCGACTTGCCTCCCAGTACATCCCAACCCGAGCGCCCACTCCAGCAGGCGACGAACAGCAAGGGTATGTCCCCAGCCGACCAGCTTCACCCCCGGGACCCGACGAAGGCGGGGACCCGTACGACCCGGCGGAGCGCCTCGAGGCGCATCAGTATTTACGTTACGCCACCCATCTCACCACGACACACTCGGAAACCCCCCCGCTTTGCGGACCCACCGGGGAAGCTATCACACTACCGACGCCGTATCCACCCGCGCTTCGCGGCGATCCAGAGGAGGAATCTGTGCAGGAGACCGAAAGTCGTGCGGAGACCCCCCCTCCCAGGGGGTACGAGTACAACAGGGGAGTCCACTACATTCCCTTTCAGATTCGCGACGCTCAAGAACGTCTTTGGCCGGCCCGGTATACTCAGCTCATCCTCACCGCCGACCCCTTCGTATTGGCCTTCAGAGCCAATTGCAACCAGCAATACGGGAAGCCCGTCCACGCCACCCCCTACTACGACGAGCAGTCCTCTGCCCCCGCTTACACCGACGACGACCTCACGTTCCTGCTCTCCGACGCAGGACTAGTCGACTCGGTCGACCAGGCGCTCCTTCATCAGAAGGACGCGACTCTCATCGCGGAGGTACACCGATACCGCTGCATGACACTTGGGTGGCGGGCGCAGCAACATCGCGTGGCGGCGGAGCAGATGAAGCTGGAGAGGTTGGAGATAGAGCGCAACAGGTGCGTCGCCCGACTCCAGCGGGCGCATGCAGTGGACCGCATCGAGAACATTCGGGCCTCGCTTCACCGCGGACCCAAGGCGGAACAGGACGCGGAGGAGATATCCCGCATCAGGGCGTTGCGCGCCGTAGGCACCAACCCCCTCGCCGTTATGCGTGGTCAAGCTGGGGCTTGACGCTGAAAAGGGGGTGATGTTACGCTTCGTCCTCGGACTGCCCGGCCCGGTCGTGAACTCTGACGTATCCGCGATGACTCGGTATGTCGGATGTAATGTGTCATGGACTTCGGATCTTGCTGCCTCGTGTTCCGGCTGACTGATGCTACCCATTGTTGTACGTGAAGTGGATTACTATGCTGACTGATGACTCTATTGTTGTACGCGTTTCGGATTACGATGACGACTGCGCATTCTATTGTTAGAACACGCTACTTACGCTATTGGTTACTTACGAGTTCGAGCGGAGCTCGAAATAGCTTCCTTACTTGTATTTAAACTCGTAGTAGTGCGGACCAGGATCCCCATCTTGGTCTTCTTCGAATACCACTGTCTAACTCGTCTTCTGTGCTAAGGGCTCGTAATCCCCTTAAGCGAACTAGCTCCGGCATATCCCTTAGAGACCAAGAGGGATCCCCGTGACCGTTGTCTCCATCTTCCTTCGTGAATGGTAGATTCGCCAGTCGTACCTTACCCGCCTGGAACCACGTGCCACCTCGTCTTTGAATATCTCAACGCCAGAACCGCCCGCCCGACTCACTGTTATTACATCGTCGACAACCTCCAGTGGGAATACGTTCACACCGTCCCAAGTCCACCAGCAGGAGTCCCTGTAGAAGAAACTCTCTATACGTATAGAGATTCCACCGGCACGTATCAACCTCATCCCGCAGTCTTCCCACTAGCGGACGTACACAGATTCCACCCGCGCGGGAACCCACGTTACAACAGCGCCTAAGTCAGGCAAACGTCCGTGGTAGACGTAACACGTGTCCGCACAGACGATCACCCACTGAACTCCCCCCACACGGACGAGACGCAACAGTTACCCCCCCCCCACCGCACCAACCAGACTCCCCGAGGATTACTCCCTCCCTCCGTCGTCAATACCGTCCCCTATGGAGGAAGACGAGCCCCTCGACAACCTCCATGAACGTCTCGCCGCCAACAACGGGGGCACAGCGGCCTCTATGCACGCGCCACAACGCGATACGGAGACACAACCCCCAGTCCAACCACCACTCCCGGTTGTTAACCCCAAACAACCACTGGAACCGACACGATCA
>JAKELG010000143.1:0-109358 GCA_021527035.1 Lactarius vividus | reverse complement strand
TGGTGTCGGGTTTAAGGCTGTCTTTTGCCTGTCTTGGGCCCACTCACCCGCAGAAGTCCCCTGTCTTGAAGTAGGTCAGGGCCATGGATATCTTCTTGTCATCTGTCGAAGATTGTTTGGTTGAGGTGAAAGTAGTTGGCCAGATTATTCCAGAAAGCCTCTGCTTTATTGGGCTTCCATCGAAGGGTTCAGGTGCTGCACCGAGGATTTTGCAGGGGGGTTTGCAGCCATGGTTACTTGGGAGGGTCTCGAAGGGAAGGTGTTCACGGGGAACTGTAGCCCTATGGTGTTAGGGGTGGGGAAGGTAGTCTCGGGGGGGAACAGATGGAAGTAGTCGCTATTCTTAGTCGACTTGGTCAGGAGATCCTGGTGCCACTCGGGGGGAAACCGGGGGGAAACTGGTTGTGAAGTTACTCGGGATAGGAAGACAAGTGAGTACTTGGGTTGTTTCTTCTAGGATTTGTGAAACCTCTGCTTGTTCACTGTCGGATTCGGGGGCGTTACTGTCGGTGGGGGTAGGTGAAAGCTCTTTGCTTTCTGATGGTTCTTCAGAGTCGGAAAAACCAAACTTCTCGGTTGTTATTATATACCCAGGTGTCTCAAACAAAGTTCCAGGAAACTTTTCTATTCTTGAAGGTACCTCTAAGCTCTATCCAGTTGAGGTTGCGGACTTTGTTGATGTGGGGGTAGAACTCTTCGAAGTCTTTTAGCCAAAGGGTTCTTTGGGCGTTTAAATTTGTCCAGGGAAACCGTCCGTTGGGACTAGAGACAGGGATTCCGTTCCAAGTAGCGTAGATGCAGTTGTTTTCTAGGGAGAAAGCCGCGTTTTGGAAGTATATAGGGCGAAGTTCTTCTTCTTCCTGAGTAAGAGGTCTTTCATTACTCATTCACTGGGGGTTTCGATGGAGTCGAGTCACAGTCCAACTATCTTTGTTCCAAGGGTAGTGGACTTTATATGCAGGGGCAAGGATTGCTCGATCGGGTTGGTTATTTCTCTGTTGTTGACGGATCCAATGATACTCTTCAAAGATGCCGTAAAAGGATACTGTAGTTTTGCTTCTCCACAGGAAGCCTTGGAAGTTCAAGGGACTAGAGGTGATTTCTCTTGCTCGGAAAAGAGGTTGTTCTAACTGTAGAATGTTCTGGTGGGCGCCTTGATACTGGAGTTGACAGTGGTGTTTAAAAATGTTCAACTCTCTGGGGGTTCGGGTTGGTAGCTGCTCGGAGACGTAGATAGCTTCTGGTAGATGGCAGTGAAGCTCATGGGGTTGAGTTTCCAGGAATTGAGCCTCGTCGCTACTTGTAGAGTGTTGTCTAACTGTTGGGTGGACTTGGGTGCTTGGGATAGTTGGTAACTCTACTCGGCTGATACTTGGGAAGACTGGTTCGTTTGGTCTTGACTGGTTTATTCTGGGGATGTCTGGGTTTGGGACCACTGGGATTCTTTCTAGGAGGTTCCGGGGGGCTCGGGTTCTTGGAATAACTGGGGAGGGTTCTTGGGAAGAAATGTGGGAATTTCTTGTCTGGTGGCGACGTCGGGGTTGTCTTGAAATGGTGTGTTGAGAAGCCAGGTTGATTGCCCAATGCGTAATGGGTTCCAGGTTGTCAATTTACACGTGTAAACTGTCAGATTTTTCTTGTGGGAAAGTTGACTCAACACTTTTCTTCCAAAGTGGGTCACGACAAGTTTTCTAAAAATCTTCTATGCTTCCACTTGAAAGGTAGGTAAAGTGAGTACTACTCTTTAGGTTACATTTCCCTAAAAGGTAGGTAGTTCTGTCCAGGGGACCACAGCACAACACTGTCTGGGGTAGGAGGGGTGTTTGGTCTATAACCACAGGTGCAAACTTCTAAGGAGCACCAACAAGGACCTTGAGTTGTAGTATCTCCCCAACCTTCGCTTTGGTTAGTAGTTCTTTCCCAGTCAGGACTTGACTCAGAGATGAGACCTTCTTCTTCTGTCTCTAAGGAGCTGGGAGGGAGTGGTTCAGAGATACAGGATAAGAGGCTTGGAAGCGGCGGGATTCTGGGTCGTCCAGAAAGGAGTTCAACCAATTTGGGGTCGTTCGGAGTAGTAGGGGGTTCGTGGAAGCTGCAGGGGTTTACTAGAAAGTGGTCTGGGTTTGTCAAGGTTGTTTCCCAACATAGGGAAGTCCAGGAGTAGGTGAATTCAACTCCTTCGGTGATAACTAAGCGGGGTGGACCGTCTCGGTTGTTACGCTCCGTAGGGCGCACTTCGGGAGATCGCACTCGACCGGATTTCAGGGGTTCCTAACGACCTTGTTGTTGACCCGCTCTTGTTCTGTCGCCTGAGCTAGCGCTTGCTGCCGTTCTTGGTCTTCGAGGATAAGTCCGAAACGGACAATCTGGAGAACTCGGATAGCAACGAAAAGGTAGAAGAAAAGAATGACTTTGCTCGTATGTGCTGAGCTAGCACGCTCAATCAATCGGTCACGTGATAGGAAGGGGAAGGGAACACCGCTGTAGCAGAGGGACGAACTCCGAGGTCTGCGTAGGGTACGGACGCCGCTGTGATGCTGGACTAACTCCGAGGGCACGTAGGGCAGGAAGAGGAGAAGGTGGATTGAGAGCAAAGGGGACTGGGGAACTACTCGGACTAGGTTGTACGGACTATACAAGAAGTCAAAGCTACCGTCTAAGGTCGCTTCTACGTGCTACTTATACTCGTAGGGAGAGCTATTGGAACTCAGCTGAAACCCTAATACAACTGTCACATGAGTGCTGCGGAAACTGCGGAACTGCGGAAACACATGTCCAACGCCACTGATGGTGGCTGAAACATACAGTCCATGGGCGCATCACGCCACAGGGACGAGGCACGGGAGAATCAAGACAAATACAGTAACGGATCACAAACCAGGCACAATCGATAACACACGTTCCAATCCAGGCACAAGCTCATCTGGATTCTTCTGGTGCGGTCTAGGCCAGGTCACGTGCCAGGGTCACGTGACGGGCAATGACGTCATCCAGCGCTAATCTTCCGGGCGTTGCGGTGGGTCTTGTGGGAACATATACTGGGTGGCCAGTATGGCTGCGCGCAGGTGTAGGGCGCGACTTTGATGGAACTTCCAGAGGCGTTCCCTAGCCTCGGCTTCTTCGGCTGCTTGCGCATCGGCGTCTAACGGGTCTCTTGCAGGACTCCAAGCGACAAACTTCACGGGGGACGGGTTTTCTGGGTCACGTGGTGGCGTAGTGGCGCGTTCCGGAGGACCAAACGTAACATCGGTCTACTACTTGGAGTTCTTGAAACAAGAGTTGGATTTCGTCGTAAGAAAGTTGGAAGTGGTCCAGGTACTGGATTGGGGATCCATGTTGGATTTGCTGGATAAGCTGGATTCGTCGGGGAGGAATATGAATAAACCAAAGATAATCGCTCTTGGTCCACAGAAGAAGCTGGTCTATGGGGTGGTTGATACTAGAGGTGGAGTCTGCTAGATGCCAGTACAGGAGTTGGTTGTCACAGGCGTCAACAACCGCTGAGAGGTCTTGGACGAAGTCGTCATAACTTTCTTCAAAGAGGACTTCTCCAAATTCGAATAGATGGACCAAGCTTCTAAGTGCAAAGGGGGGGTCTGACCAGCAGTCAATGCGGGAGTTCTCGGATAAGTCGTAGGTGGAGTCTTCTGGGTAATAGTGTGCAAGCTGCCACTGTCTGTGGGAAAGGAAGTTCAAACGAGCTCGTTCAAGTCGTTGCCCTTCAGGTAGGTTAAACGCGGGAGTAGGGGTAACTGGAGGCACTTAAAACCACTTGGTTTCACAGTCCAACTGACCCAAACAAAGGAATTGACTTACTAGTTGGCTTGGAGACCTTAACCACTCGGTTAACGATTCAAGGCAACTTTGATTTACAGATTACAAGGGGGTGGAGTCAAGAAAGGTAGATGAAAACTCGAAGGGGTCAAGGGGAATACGAGGGGCCAGGCAATAAGCAAGGAGACGAGGGTGGGAACGGAGAATGTCCTCAAAGAGGTAGGCCTGGTTGTGTGCAAAAATCTGTCCGTCAAAGGTAAAATGCAAATGTCCGTAAGTAGTAATGATTCGTCCGTCAAAAAAGTCCTGAACCTCCAATGTTACCAAGGAGTCTATGTACCCTGCTCTGAGGGCAAGAGAGAGGGGGCCAAATGCCCGGCGAAGTCCTTCCTGGAAGTCATACCTAACTGTTCCAAATGGTAGGTCAGCAGTGGGAGTCTCAAAGATGGCCTTCGAGCAAATGTAGAGAGGGGGGAAGGCTGGGTGAGTGGCGGGGGTCAACGAGGCGGGGGTAAATGGCGTAGGTGTGGAGGGAATGGAGACGGAAGGGGGTGACAGAGGGGAAACAAGGGGGGGCGGCTAGGAGGTTGGTCCAATATGGGACGCAATTTATTGCAGCCTGGTGACTAAGGCTAGCGGGGCACCAAGATTCTCCTTGGGCGGTTTGTACGGCAACGTACTGGTGGGGGTGGTGGTCTGCACTGAGGCAGGAAGGGGGGCGATAGAGGGGGAAGTTTTCTTGGTCTTCCGGGATATCCCGGGGAGAGAGGGGGGCGACAGGGGGTTCTTCGGCTACTTGCTCGTAGTCAATGGGGGGCTCGGGGGTGGCAGAACGGGAGGCGATGGGGTTAGGACCTGGAGTAAGGGGGGCGGATAGGGAAGAGAAGGGGAGTTGGGACACGCGGGGGGGGGCGCTGACGGCGCAAGACGTGGTGGGGGAGGGAGACGATGAGGGGACCTCATTTCCATTGAGGTTGACGATGACGATTTCCTCTTGATACTCAAGAGGGGTGGTGGGACGTGGGGGAAGAGGCACAGAGTGGGTGGCTACTTGCCTGGAAATATCAAACTCCTCCTCAGGAGCTGCAGGGGTTGGGGAGGCACGGGGAGTATCTTCTTGGGGG
This sequence comes from Lactarius vividus, assembly GCA_021527035.1. Classification (NCBI taxonomy): domain Eukaryota; kingdom Fungi; phylum Basidiomycota; class Agaricomycetes; order Russulales; family Russulaceae; genus Lactarius; species Lactarius vividus. The sequence continues at coordinate 104,460 of JAKELG010000143.1, read as the reverse complement.
GGGTCAGGGTACACAAGCTCGGGGGACTGTTCCCGAACTTCCTCTACAAAGGCAGAGGGGGACTCGAGGGGGGAGAGAGGTGACGGCAGGAATGGGGCTTGAACGAGGGAGGTGGAGCGGGTCCGGCGGACCTCAGGGAAGTAGCAGGAAACGTTGGTGGGGGTGTCGTTATAGTAGGAGGAATCTCCGTCCCACTGTCCGAACTGCGAGAAGTCGTAGTCGTAGTCGGACACTAGGGTAACCCGGGGTTAAGTCTATTGGTTAGACTGTCCAAGTGTGATGACTCACTGTCACTCGACAGGGAATTACGACAGAGGCGGAAAACCGGGGGTTGAAGATGAAGGAGGCGGGGGTGGAGTCTCGAAGGGGAGGCACTTGGCTCACTTGACAGTACTTTAGCACGCAGCTAAGGGATAGTGGCGCTTGTTGACAGGGTAGTGTCCGGCAACTGAAGGGGCACTTAGGCAGGGAAGGAGGCAAGTGGAGGATGTCACAAGTGGACAGTCTGAGGGACTGTCTGTTGTATTGCGCTAGCTTATATACCTAAGGACATGGTCTGTGCGTAGGTTTAGGGCAGGCTTAGGGCCGCCTGACGGGTGCTGCGGAATGCTGCGCAATGGAACATTCGAGAGACATCTAAGAATAGTGTCCAATCAGATAATTCATAGGAGTGGTATGACTGCTCCGCAGTCGATGATGCAATATGACGCCATAAAGGTGTGACTGCTCTGCAGTCCAATCGGATAAATCTGAGATGTGGTATGATCTTTAACTCCAGATCGTCAGGTGATTCCAGGCACGTGTGCCAGACACATGGTTTGATAAACAGAGGGTAGTCACGTGATCAATCACGTGATCGTCGGAGTACGAAATTGGAACTCCGACTTCGGATTTCCCCTTTAGGAAGGTGATTACCTAAGACTGGGCCGACACGGACCGGTCTTAGATGCCCGAGTCACGACCTGAGTTTATAGGTTCGTGACAGATAGGCTCTGAGATGGTCTCGGTAAGTGTACAGAGAGAGATCGAGCGGGACGTTCGGGGGAACTGCGGGGACTTTACAGATATACCTCCAACTAGGGTGATCGACAATGTAGTAACTCTTGTAGGGTCTTGTGGTGCGGGAGTTGAGATATTCAAAGACGAGGTGATACGTGGTACCGGGCGGGTAGGAAATGGTTGGGTTGTCCACCATTCACGAGGGAACTGGGGATAGAGGTCACGGGGATCCCTTCTTGGTCTAAGGGATATGCCGGAGCTAGTTCACTTAAGGGTCGACTGGACCCTTAGCACAATAGGTGAGTCAAGAGGTGGTATTCAAAGAAGACCAAGATGGGGATCCTGGTCCGTAATACTACGAGCTTAAATACATGTAAGGGAGCCAGTTCTAGCTCTGCTCGAACTCATAGGTAGCCAATAGCGTAAGTAGCGTAAATCCTAGGACAGGGATCCTAGGAATCAGTCATCCACAACGTAATACTGTTATCGTACAATAATAGAGCTCGGACATGAACGCATAAGACATATCACGTACAACCATAAGAAACATCAGTCAGCCGGGACACGAGGCAACAAGATCCAAAGTCCATGACACATTACTACTGACATACCGAGTCATCACGAATACATCAGAGTTCACAACCAGGCCGGGCAGTCCGAGGACGGAACGTAACATACATGGTCCGATTTGAGCAACTGGCGAGAAAGGCTCATTACAATTTGAACAATCGCCAAACCATCGACCGATTTAACACAGGACTGCCACGAGCCCTATTCATGAAGGTCTACGAGTTGGACGAGCCACATACATTCGAAGACTGGAAGAAGTGCACGCTGAGAAGACAGAAGCAGTACATATGTTGCAGTGGGACTTTTACGGACTTACGATACGGATGGAGAAGTGATTCGGACCCTTACTACACGGTTATGACTACGGTAGTAAGGTAGTATTAGTCATGGACTTCAATCATCAGTCAGCAGAGGTCGTGGTAGCATGTGATAGTTACCATGACTCATTACTAGGATAGCGATAGTAGGGTTCGAGCTATTATTGCTAGTAGTTACCATCTCAAAGAGGAGCTTTAAAGCTGCCTCTATAACGTGTATAAATAGTGGGATGTGAAGACCAAGATACACCATCTTGGTCTTCTTCAAATACCACTCTCTTCTATTTCTCTCTCAAAGCCTTCTCAGTCTTCTTGTCACTAAGAGGGGCGTCCTCTTCAAAGTCCTGACCTTCGAGTCTAGGATCCTGGCCCTTTCGACGCGTCAAGTCGGAGTTGCCTTAGTGCTAATTGGACGCCTATTGTGGGTCGCCCTAGTGGTATTCTACGGCATCACCGAGACTCTACGAGGGTACTTGAGGCCAGCTAAGTCGTGAACGCCTTCATACAAGTCCAAGTCGGACTGAGCGCAGTGGTAGCGTTACAACATACATATGAAAGCGCGCCTCGATAACTTCAAAACCAAGACTCCACCATCATCTGCCCAACCCCAATGGAGGCCACAACCCCAGAACTGGGGGCCACCGAGAGGACCACCGCCACCCTGGTACGACCAAAACGCAATGGATACCTCAGCAGACAGAACTCGAGCCTGGGTAGCTGAGGTAGGGGATCCAAACCGACCCTTCATCCCTAGACCCCAGAGAGGAGGATACGGACGAGGAGGAGGGCCGCCACCCCGAGATATGAGGGCAGTCATCTGTTATAACTGCAACAGACCAGGGCACTTCTCATGAAACTGCTCACAGCCTCGATCCCGGCCAACGACTAGTCGAATGACGGAAACCGACTACTATGCCCAAGAAGAACCGCCCACCCAAGCAAGGGTAGCAGTCACACTCCCCCCACAGCAAAGGGCAAAAGATTGGCTGGCCAGAGTAGCGGGGGAAACGGACAACGTAAAAGACCTCATCCTCCAGGAAATGTGGGGAAAAGAGGGTTTTCAGAATGCCTGAACCCATTGGCCTGGGTGAGGGCGGTTAATTGTAACTCTGTAATCATGACTCGCTACCGTTCACTTCGAATTCCAGTATCGATTTGCACAAGTTACGCTATGGCCGACGTTAAAGCTCTCGTAGATTTGGGAGCCACCAACAACTTCATACGACCCTCCTTTGCTAAGAGGATGGGCCTTGGCTTACAACAACTAGAACGCCCCCGGAAAATATGGAACATAGACAATACAGAAAATAAAGCGGGCAGTATCACCCAGTACATAGACCTCGAAGTCCAGACTAATCAGAAACACCAGAAACTACGTTTTCTGGTCACGGACATCAGAAGTGAAGACCTAGTACTGGGGTACCCGTGGCTGGCCACCTACAAACCCACAATCAACTGGAGATACGCCACCATTCACGAAAAAATGCTCCCGGTTGTGATCCGTTCCATAAACCTCACCACGGAATACCACGTCATCAGTGCCCTCAAAACGGAAGACAGGCAGGAGATAGTGGACAAACTTGCCAACAAATGCCAGATACGTACCACTGCAACCAAATTAGCAATTGAAGCTAAACAATTTCATGATAAGGTGGAACTCCCAGCTACATACCAAAAGTTTGCAAAAATCTTCAACGAAGAAGCGTCTTATTGATTCCTGCCTTTCTGACCATGGGATCACGCCATCGAATTTAAAGAAGGGACCCCACCGGCCATCGATTGCAAAGTTTATCCTATGACACAAGAAGAGGACGGCAAACTAAAGGAGTTCCTCGACGAGCAGCTGAAGAAAGGGTATATTCAACCATCAAAATCCCCCTACACTTCGTCGTTCTTCTTCATCAAAAAGAAAGATGGAAAACTTTGACCGGTACAGGACTACAGAAAGATCAACGCCGTCACTATCCGCAATCAATACCCCTTGCCCCTCATATCAGACCTGATCACGGACTTAAGCCAGGCACACACCTACACAAAACTTGATGTTCGCTGGGGGTACAACAACATCCGCATTAAAGAAGGCGACGAACACAAAGCAGCCTTCAAAACATGGTACGGTCTCTTCGAACCCACGGTCATGTATTTCGGACTCACTAACTCACCGGCTACATTCCAAACAATGATGAACACCATATACCGAGACACCATCGCCAAACACGAGCAAAAGGGGACCATCATCCGAGTATATATGGACGACATCGGCATCACAACCAGGGGCCCGGCAGGACAGAAGGAACACGAGGAAGCAGTCAGTGACGTACTTCAAGTCTCCATGGAACACGATCTATACTTCAAACTCGAGAAATGCCTCTTCAATAAGCTGCGAATGGATTACCTGGGGGTAATCCTTGAAAAGGGGGTAACACGCATGGACCCGGTAAAAATTTCTGGCATCAAGGACTGGCCAACACCCACGAAGGTCTGTGATGTACACTCCTTCCTAGGCTTCTGTAATTTTTACCAACTATTCATTTGTGGCTTTGCCACACACGCCAAACCCCTCAACAAACTCACAAGGAAGGACGTGGAATGGAGATGGACAGACGAGGAAGACAAAGCCTTCCAGAAGCTTAAAGCCCTAGTCACCGAAGAACCCATGCTCGCCCACCCAAAACTCGATGACCCATTTGAGCTTGAAGTAGATGCCTCAGGATTTGCAACAGGTGCGGTCTTACTTCAGAAAAAGGAAGACGGCAAACAACACCCAATCGGTTACTACTCAGCCACACTCAACGAAGCAGAACATAACTACAACATATACGACTTGGAGCTCCTCGCAATCGTCAAGGCACTCAGACATTGGAGACCACTATTGGCAGGATCACCACACAAAATCAAAATCTACTCCGATCACATGAACCTCCAGTACTGGAAATTGCCACAAAAGATAAGTCAGAGAATCGCCAGGGAAGTACTCAAGCTCATGGAATACAACTTCGAGATTCACCACATCCCAGGAAAGAAGAATGGTCGCGCCGACGCACTATCGAGGCGACCAGACTACGACCAAGGAGAATGAGACAACGAAAATGTGGTAGTACTACCAGAAGGCGTATTCGCAAGGACAATGACAGTACAGGCAGCGCAAGACCCAAAACAAACAGAAATCATCCTATGATACTGGGTAGACCCCCAACAACTAAAGCTCATCAACGGAGCGTGGTACCAACAGGGAAAGTACGTGATCACTGGGTCGCTTGACGAAAAACGGAAACTTATCGCTGCACATCACGACCCACCAGTACATGGACACCCCGGGATCGCACAAACCACGAGACTGGTGGAACGGAGGTACTGGTGGCCAGAACTGAAACTAGACGTCCGGAACTACATGCAAGGGTGTGCCGAGTGTCAGCGACACAAAGTCAATACACGTCCCACAAGAGCTCCACTGGTACCCATCACCCCAAAAGAGGATGCACTCCCATTCAAAACCATTGCCCTCAACTTCATCACGAAGCTCCCCATGTCACAAGGGCACGACACCATCCTGACGGTAACGGACCACGACTGCAGCAAAGCCTCGGTATTCATCCCCTGTAACAAAGAAATCACAGCAGAAGGAAACTGCGGGACTTTACGCAACCCACGTCTTCAAACGATTCGGATTACTGTCAAAGATCATCAGTGACCGAGACCCCCGCTTCACATCGAAGTTCACCCGGGAACTGTGTCAAATCCTGGGAATTCAACAGAACATCTCCACAGGCATACCATCCAAGGACTGATGGACAATCCGAACGCACCAATCAATGGCTGGAACAGTATCTCCACTTCTGGGCCAACGAGCGCCAAGATAACTGGGCAGCGTTTCTACCCATAGCAGAATTCAGCTCACAACAACTGGCCCCATGAAACTACAAGGAAGTCCCTGTTCTCACTCCTCATGGGATACGACCCACTGTGCTGATTGGCTCGATAAGCCATCTCCAATCCCACAGATCACCACAAGACTCGAACAGTTCCTAGAAGCGCAGAAAGAAGCTCAGGACCTCATCAAAAAGGCGCAACTCATGTGGGTCAAGCACCAGGGACACTCCGAAGTTCCAAATGGGAGACTACGTCTGGCTAGAAGGACGTCATCTATGAACCAATCAGCTGACCCCCAAACTCGCCGCAAGACGACATGGACCTTTCAAAATTACACGGGTTTTGTCACCGGTCAACTACCAGTTGGAACTTCCCATGCAGTGGACCATACACCCCATGTTTCACATCGATCTTCTCACGCCTTATCGTGAAACGCTCATGCATGGGGAAAATTTCCAACGCCCACCACCAGATCTGGTAGAAGGAGAAGAGGAATACGAGGTCGAGAAGGTTCTGGATCACCAGCATTTCGGCAGGAAACGGCGCTTACAATATCTGATCAAATGGAAGGGGTACCCTGACTCAGAGAACCAGTGGGTTGATAAGGAAGACGTATTCGCCGATGAGGCCATAGCTGAGTACAAATTATTGAACCCCCGACTCGTTAGCAGCTTAAAAGCAGGGAGAACCGATCAACAGTCCTCATCCCCCTCTCATCTTCGCAACACTGGAATCCTCTTCGCTTCCATACTCGCAACCATGTCCAGTTTCCTCTTCCGCCGAGGCCATTCGCTCGAGTTGCCAGAAATGTGGGCCCCCTCACCTATCAAGAGGTCGTCGACGCCCTCCAGTCCACCATCCCAGCCTCCTACAACGACAATACCAGCAACCCCGCCACTTGGTGGATCCTCTCCCAAGACAGCCAGTGCATCAACGAGGTCCCGTTCACGACAGCCGAAGTCGATAGGCTTCATGCAGCTCTCCCAGAGCTTGAGCATTCCCCATCTCGACCTGTCCCAGTACGAGTTGAGTATCGAACCAAGGAAGAAGCACAAGACCCCAGCAATGATCGACTGGGAGCGGTGGCAGGAGCAGCGATGGAGACAGATAGCGGAGGATTGGCAACGGGAGCAGTTGAGGAAGGCGGCCAAGCGACAATGAGAAGCCCTTCGGAGGTGACGAGAGTGGACGCGGGAGAGGAAGGAGCGGCAAGAGGCAAGGAGACAATCCTCGAGCAGGTCCAAGGAAGCTTAGCAGACAGCTATCCAGCTGAGCATCCTCTCATTTCCACTGCCACCGACACTGATAACCCCACCGAAACTCCATACACTTGTGACACTCGGGGGCGCCCTTTGTACCAAGGCGGCGTGCGAGCCGACACACCCCCTCCATTCCCATTATTCCGACTACGACACACCACCATGGGGCCACCCCCTCATGGGTATCGCTACAACCACGGGGAGAACTTCGTCCACTACCCCATCACCGACGGACAGGGACAGATGCGACAAGCCGCCTATGTCCAGGTCATCATGGGCTCAGACCCCATCGTGCTGGGGCTCGTCAAGGACAGCGAGAAGGTCTACTCACAGCCTCTCTACGCCGAGCCCCACGTCAAGGCTACTGGTAAGGAGCAGTACCCACAAGAGGACATGCACCTCTTCGCCGGCGGTTACCACAACCACCCTCGCCTTGATTGCGCAATTGGCGAGCTCCACGACATCAGTCTCTGAGTGAAAGTCCACCGCTACCGAGCCTATGCGTACAAGGCCAAGAGGATGGAGCAGCGGCTTCACCAACTCGCCACCGCACTCAGGGGGGGTTAAGGCAGAGATGGGGCAAAGTAAGTTCCGACTCGAGATGGCTAACACATTGGAGAGGATCGAGGAAGTACAGGAAGGATGGATGTCGGGACCGCGCCTTCGCTGGCGTCGTGGGTGCCGCGGCTAAAAAGGGGGTGATGTCGCAGTCAGACTTCATGGACTCATAATATGGTAAATGAAGTGGACTCTTACTAAACGGTTGTGGCTACGTTAGTAAGTAGAAATTAGTCACGGACTTAGTCACCATACGTCGTACTAGCATGTGATAGCTGGTATGACTCATTCCTAGTACAGCGATAGTAGGATCAAGCTACTTACACTAGAGGACATTACTTCTAAGAGGAGCTTTAAAGCTACCTCTGTAACATGTATAAATAGTGGACCGCAAAGACCAAGATACGCCATCTTGGTCTTCTTCGAAATACCACTCTCTCTCTCTCTCTCTTCTACGGGCTTTCACGCCTTCTACTCTCGACCCCTATACTCCTGACCTTCGTGTCTAGGATCCTGGCACTCTCAAGCTGTCAACTCGGAGTTGCCTTCGTGCTGTTTGGACGAATACTGTGGATTGCCTTAGTCGTTTTCTATGGAATTACCGAGACTCTGAAGGAGTCTCTCAAATCTGCTAAGTCGTGAATGTCATTATACAAAGTCCAAGTTGGACTAACGCCATGGTAGCGTTGATGAACAGCAGAGATGGACAGCATACTCACAGTGACAAGGGGGACTGTGGTGAGATACACTGAGCAACTGGTAAGCAGCAGAGGGGATCTTGCAAGAGAGGCTAAAGAATAGTTCTGGCACACAAGCAGTGAGGAACTGATGTTACATTGGAGAAGGGAAGACATACCTGGCACACAAGCAGTGAGGAACTGATGTGGACCAGGAGCGTACAAGCTACACTACTTATACTTTACAGAGAGTGACACTGATACAAGGAGAGTAACACAGAGTCACGTATTACAAGGAGCATTGTTCTTAGTATGGGACAAGAGGAATGTACAGAAAGAGAACAAGGCGATAAGAACAAAAGGAATCCAGACCAAGATGATATCATAGTGACATCACAATAAGGATAGAACAAAAGAAAGTACAAAGACGCAAAGTACAATGTAAAGTCCAGAGGAGTCCGAATGATGTCATTGTACATGATGTCATAGATAAGAAAGAAGTCCGAAATTGTACAGATCATAATATCTAATCTATAAGTCCTATGAATCTTATCTAAAGCAGTCCATGCTGCAAGTCCGGTTCGTCCAGAGCCGCTAAGTGCGCAAAGGTCACTTATCAACAAGTGTTACACCGGAAGCCCAAATCTAGCCATAAGGGTCAGATACTGTATAAGGTAGGGAATGACTCAATCATATCCCACAAGACATGTGACTTGAATTAGTCACATCTCAACAAATGTCTGTGTTCCTTGAAGATGCAAGTGCTCTGGAATGACCAGGAGTCATGAACACTGCCAGTATGCCCCACAGCGTAGTCGACAATTTGTAAGGAGTCTGGCAGCGTGACAAGCTAGCATGAAGTCAGTTCAGCAAAGCTCTTGAAATAGGTATAGGACGCACCTGACAGTCAATCGAATAGCTCTTGTTTTTGTCAAACCAGGTATCTGTTGAGACACGACTAATTTGAAGTCACATGTCTCGTGGGATATGATTGTGTCATTCCCTGCCTTATATGGTATCTGACCCTTATGCTTAGATTTTGGACTTCCGGACTTGTACGGACCAGTTATTGTTTATCTTTATTATTTAGATCCTTATTAGGTTCTTATTGTTCTTATTGTTAAGATACCGGACCTAGCTGCTTTAGGCAGCTCTATTGTTCTCTGCCCTCCAATGGCATTTCTCCCTCTGGCGCACAGACCAGGTGTATTTTGTTTGGATCACCAGTGCGCACAGACCATTATTAGCTAAGTGTCCTGTATATAAGGACTGCTGTTTTCGCCCATACACTTCAGAGTTCCTTCTATCTCTGAAGTGTAAGTTCCCTTTACTCTAAGCCTCTCTACCTTACGCTGACATTAGTTTAGTACTTGTTTGCCCTTAGGTGTGTAACGCTGCTAATAGAGTTCCTTCTATCTCTGAAGTTACTTGTTTGCCCTTAGCCTCTTTGCTCTTTATCTCACTGTTAGTGCTGCCCGCTCAACAGGTTATGGGCCCTGGACGCTCATACTAACAGCCGTTGCCCCAGATCTACCACGTGTCTTTGCTCACTTTGCGACCACATCACTTGTCGTCAACTATCCCCTCAGTGAGCATCATTCTATCCTCTTACCCCGACACATCCTTTCTTGTCCAACGGCATTTTTGAATGTCGTGCCATTCTGGCTAGCCTCTTAAGGAGGTTCTCGCGAAAGGCGCTAGGGAGCTGTTAAGTCAGCAGACGCGTCCTTAAGTTCCTCTGTGCACACTATCCTCACTACTTAATTTCCATACCCGGTTTTCATCCAGAAGTGCTTTCATAGGCCAATAGGGGAAGACCCTTGCGGCTATAGGCCACTCTAATGGTTGGGAGATACTCGGTTAATACCTGGGTCTCTTTAAGGGGTGTGAAGGCCTGGTTAATAGTCAAACCCAGAAGTCCTTCCCTCTGACACAACTAGGAGTCGCTACTATAATTAGAAACTACTATACATCAGTGCTAAGACCCTTAATGGTCTGGTCTAGAGACTCCGCAGACAACGGTTAGAATTGTTGTGGGAGTTGATCCCCATCATTCTATCTGGAATTCGCTGCTGGCTCCTCTCTAGAGCACTGCCCCCTGTTCACCAGTGAACCTGAGTAGCCCCTGAGGACGGCCTAAAGGTTAGGACATGACCTCCGGGAAACCCTTCACCAGGAAGTACCTCAGGCATGACTCTGCTTGACCCTGATTAAAGCTATCACTAAGACTGCTTGCCCTTCTCACAAGGTCCTCGTGGTAACAAGTGAACAGGTGTGGATTAGTTATCTACCTATGATTTGCACACGTAGTAAACCCAAGTCGCACACTTGAGGCATGACACCTTGAGTGTTATGGAGTTATAGCGCTCTTATGGCTGGACCGCTACCTTTCCTATCAAGATCTGGACTGGTTCTGACTGCTCCTCAGAACCAGATTTTTCTAAACAACATCTCAAATGGCTTCCTTCAACCTTACCTTCCCCCCTTCCGTCCAACTTGCCAAGTTGGATGGGACTAACTGGCAGTCCTGGGCACAGACTTTTACGTCCCTCATGTTGATGAATGGTTGCTCCAGGCACCTCACACATGACAACCTTGGTGCGGTACCCCAGCACCCTGCTCTTCCAGCAGGTGTTGCTGGCCCCACTGGCCCAATGGACGCAGGACTGGCCATGATGGCCCTCTGGAACAAACAAGAGGAGGTCATAATTGGCCTCTTATATCTATCTGTCACAACAGAGGTGCTATCGGGGATCACATCCCAAATCCTTTTCCCAACTGTCCATGACAAATTCATACAGTTGGAGGCGTTGTATGGTGCAGTTGGCTCTATGGCCACTTTCAATTTATGGGTGGGCTTGGTGAATACCAAGCTGCAGGAAGGTTGTCCCTTCCTCCCTCAACTCCAGAAAATGTTGGACTTGAGGAACACCCTTCAGGAGAATGGGATGGCGGTCTCGGACATGCAAATGTCCTTCATACTTCTAGACGCTCTTCCCCCTTCCTACTCAACTATCGCCGGCACCATACTGGCCACTGGCCCCCCTGCCAACCTACTTCCTCAGGACCTGATCAATAGGTTCATCAATGAGGAGTCCCGACTCTCCGGTCCCTCCGCCACCCTTAACAAGGTGGCCCCTATCAAACGGGCCTCTGGTTTGCGCCCCCCAAAGGCGCAACCATCGCCCAATCCAGGCAGCTCCGCTTCGGCGGATATTATCTGCCACTACTGTCACAAGTCTGGCCATAAAAAGCCAGACTGCTTCAAATTAAAAAGGGACCAGGAGAATGCCAAGAAGGGGAAAGCTGGGCAGCAGCGCAAGGCTGCCCAGAACACCATGATTGGGACGCCGGTTGCTGTACCGGCAGATAGAATACTAAATACAGTACCAGTACCTAAGAGCCGCTTATTTACTATAGTAAACGGCTCTGGAAAAATAGAGGAGGTGCATGAAGCACCTCAAGTCTCCCTTTACATGATGTGCCATAACAACGCACATGTGGAATCAAGATGGATGATGGACAGTGGAGCATCAACACATTTCACCCCCTACATTGAAGACTACGACACCTACACTCCCCACGAAGGTATTGAAGTTCTGCTTGGAGATAGCTCTCTTTTAAAGAGTGTTGGAACAGGTACTATTACAATCCGAACCAACAAAGGCTACGACCTTAAAATCTCCAATGTGTTGCACCTCCCAAATACTGTTGAGCTGGCAGCACTAACAGCGAAGTGAAACAAGAGCGGCTAAGAGACAAAAGTAAACTTCAGAGGTTGAAGAAACTCTATTAGCAGCGCAACACACCTAAGAGACAAAAGTAACTATAGTACTGTCAGCGTAAGGTAGAGGCTTAGTAGTAAAGGGACTTACACTTCAGAGGTTGAAGAAACTCTGAAGTGTGAGGGCGAAAACAGCAGACCTTATATACAGGACGCTTAGCTAATAATGGTCCGTGCGCACTGGTGACTCAAACAAAATGCACCTGGTCTGTGCGCCAGAGGGAGAAATGCCATTGGAGGGCAGAGAACAATAGAACCGCCTAATGCGGATGTGATCGGTATCTTAACAATAAGAACAAGGAGAACCTTATAAGGAACTACAAAATAAAGATAAACAATAACCGGTCCGTACAAGTCCGGAAGTCCATAATCTAACCATAAGGGTCAGATACCGTTTAAGGAAGGGAATGACTCAATCATATCCCACGAGACATGTGACTTTAATCAGTCGCGTCTCAACATCCCTCCATGATTGAGGCAGTCCATTCTGGAGATTAAATAAGAATAGGTGGTAGATGGTGATGAGAGCGTGTGTCAAGTTTCAACAAAGTTGAAAATGCTTTGCAAGTTCTCAACATAAGAACTGTGCAAGAGTCTAGGAGTTCGGGATTGAAGTCCCTTGGACACCTTTACTTCATTCGTCATAAAGGACGACTTTTTGAAGTGCAGGGTACAACTCCATATAAGACAGAGAGAAAGGACTCTCTTCTTGTAACGTCTACCACGGACGTTTGCCTGACTTAGGCACTATTGTAACGTGGGTTCCCTCGGGGGTGGAATCTGTGGATATCCGATAGCGGGAAGACTGCGGGATGAGGTTGATACGTGCCGGTGGAATCTCTATACGTGTAGAGAGTCTCTTCTACTGGAACTCCAACTGGCGGGCTTGGGACGGTATGGACGTATTCCCACTGGAGGTTGTCGACGATGTAATAGCAATGGGTCAGACGGGCAGTTCTGGCGTTGAGGTACTCGAAGACGAGGTGGCACGTGGTTCCAGGCGGATAGGGCACAACTGGCGAATCTACCATTCACGAAGGAAGATGGAGATAAGGTCACGGGGATCCCTCTTGGTCTTAAAGGGATATGCCGGAGCTAGTTCACTTAAGGGCGACTGCGAGCCCTTAGCACAGTAGACGAGTTAGACGGTGGTATTCGAAGAAGACCAAGATGGGGATCCTGGTCCGTACTACTGCGGGCTTAAATACAAGTAAGGGAGCTAGTTCCAGCTCCGCTCGAACTCGTAAGTAACCAATAGCGTAAGTAGCGTATCCTAATAATAGAATGCGCAGTCGTTATCGTAACACAGAACACGTACAACAATGGAAGATATCAGTCAGCAAACCTAATCACGATCACGTACAACAATAGAGAGTATCAGTCATCCCAAACACGAGGCGACATGATCCGAAGTCCATGACACATTACATCTGACATACCGAGTCATCGCGAGTACGTCAGAGTCCACGACCGGGCCGGGCAGTCCGAGAACGAAACGTAACATCACCCCCTTTTCAGCGTCAAGCCCCAGCTTGACCACGCATAACGGTGAGGGGGTTAGTGCCCACGGAGCGCAATGCCCTGATGCGAGCTATCTCCTCCGCGTCCTGCTCCGCCTTGGGTCCACGGTGAAGCGAGGCCCGAATGTTCTCGATGCGGTCTATCGGCATGCGCCCGCTGGAGTCGGGCGACGCACCTGTTGCGCTCTATCTCCAACCTTTCCAGTTTCATCTGCTCCGCCGCTACGCGGTGTTGCTGTGCTCGCCATCCAAGTGTCATGCAGCGATAGCAGGTGTACTTCGGCGATGAGGGTTGCATCCTTCTGATGAAGGAGCGCCTGGATCGACCGAGTCGACTAGTCCTGCGTCGGAGAGCAGGAACGTGAGGTCGTCGTCGGTGTAAGTGGGGGCAGAGGACTGCTCGTCGTAATAGGGGGTGGCGTGGATGGGCTTCCCGTACTGCTGGTTGCAGTTGGCTCGGAAGGCCAGTACGAAGGGGTCGGCGGTGAGGATGAGCTGAGTATACCGGGCCGGCCAAAGACGTTCCTGAGCGTCGCGAATCTGAAAGGGAATGTAGTGGACTCCCCTGTTGTACTCGTACCCCCTGGGAGGGGGTGTCTCCGCACGACTCTCGGTCTCCTGCACAGATTCCTCCTCTGGATCGCGGCGAAGCGCGGATGGATGCGGCGTCGGTAATGTGAGAGCTTCCCCGGTGGGTCCGCAAAGCGGGGGGGTTTCCGAGTGTGTCGTGGTGAGATGGGTGGCGTAACGTAAATACGGATGCGCCTCGAGGCGTTCCGCTGGGTCGTACGGGTCCCCGCCTTCGTCGGGTCCCGGAGGGGAGGCTGGTCGACTGGGGACGTACCCCTGCTGTTCGTCGCCCATTGGAGTGGGCGCTCGGGTTGGGACGTATAGGGAAGGGAGTCGGCTGGGCTGGTTGGTCTCGGAATAAACAGTGGGGGTCGGCGAAGGAATTGGGGATGGCCCGGGGGAAGGAGGACGATCTCCTCGCTGGTGAAGGGCGAGGGTAGACGACAGGGGTGACGGTGGCGTGGATTGTACTCGGTAAGGTGCCGATAGTTCGGTGTTGACGACATATCGGAAGTTCACTGGGGAAGAGGGCCTCATAAGTGGGGAGTGAAGAGATGGAGGGAGATGGGGACGTCTCTTGTGAATTTCCTGCGTTTATATGCGTCTCTCGGGCGGGGTTTGAATTTTTGAACTCCCTTATCGCGTCGTCAGCGAATACGTCATCCTTATCGACCCATTGGTTGTCCGAGTCGGGGTATCCCTTCCACTTGACCAAATACTGCAATTTGCGACTTCTGCCGAATCGCCGCGAGTCTAGAATCTTCTCGACCTCGTATTCTTCTTCGCCTTCTACTAGATCCGGCGGTGGGCGCTGATATTTGGTCCGTGCGTGGGTGTTTCGCGATAAGGCGTCAGGAGGTCCACATGGAACACTGGGTGAATCTGCCATTGCGTGGGAAGTTCGAGTCGATAGTTGACTGCGGACATCACCTGAACAATCTTAATGGGCCGTGGCATCTCGCCGCTAGTTTCGCCATTGGTTGGTGGGTGCGTAGGTGGCGCCCTTCTAGCCACACCTGATCTCCTATTTGGAACTTGGGCGTATCTTTTGCCTTGATCCACCCCTGCTGCGCTTTGATCATCAGTGATTGCGCGCGCTGTCGGAGTTCCTTGAACTGTTTGACCCTGAGCGCCACTTGTGGAATTGGTGATGGCCTATCGGTCCAATCAGCGCGTGGGTTGTATCCCATGAGGAGCTGAACGGGGATTCTTTAGTGGTTTCACTAGGCCAATTGTTATGCGTAAACTCAGCCATGGGGAGGTAGTGAATCCAGTCGTCTTGTCGTTCGTTAACCCAAAATCGTAGGTATTGTTCTAGCCATTGATTGGTGCATTCCGATTGCCCATCTGTTCGTGGGTGGTAGGCCGTCGAAATATTCTGCTCGATTCCCAAGAGTTTGCACAGTTCGCGCGTAAACTTTGAGGCGAATCTGGGGTCTCGGTCACTGATAATCTTCCCTGGGAGTCCGAATCGGGGAAACACGTGTTTGACGTAAAGGGCGGCCGTTCCTTCCGCCGATATTTCTTCTTGGCATGGGATGAAGAGGGACATCTTCGTACAGTCATGATCCGTTATCGTGAGGATCGCGTCGCAGCCCTGTGCTTCTGGAAGTTTAGTGATGAAATCAAGCGCGATGATCTCAAATGGCATAGCTTCGGGTTTTGGGAAGATTGGTCGTAGCGGCGCTTTGATGGCTTTGGTGTTGACCTTGATCCTTTGACAGTCGGCGCATCCTTTGACGTAATCCATAACTTCGTTTCTTAGGCCTGGCCACCAGTAATATCGCTCTATGAGTTTGATGATTCGGCTGATCCCCGGGTGTCCGTATACCGGAGGGTCGTGATGGTTTCTGATAAGTTCTCGTTTTTCGAGGAGTCCTCCTGTGACTACTCGTCGTCCGTCCTTGTACCAGGTGCCTTCGATCTTCTTTAGTCCGTGTGGGTCTATCCAGGGGCGGAGTTTGTCGTCGTCCTGGGCGTACACCGGATTTGTCTTCTCCATTTCTTGCACCGAGATCGTGGCGTTGATTCGAAGAGGGTCTTCCGTCGTATCTATTGCTGCGGCCCTGACGAAGATGTCATCGGGTAGTACCGTGACTTGGTCGTTATCTCCTTCCCCTTGATCGTAGTCCGGGCGTCTAGATAGGGCGTCGGCTCGTCCGTTTGCCGTTCCTTTGATGTGGTGAATTTCAATATCATACTCTAGAGAGTTCTAGTACTTCCCGTGCTACGCAGCGGCTTATCTTTTGTGGGGAGCGCCAGTATTGAAGGTTCATGTGGTCGGAGAATACTTTGACTTTGTGTGGGGATCCTGCTAGGTAGTGACGCCAGTTTCGAAGTGCTTTGACGATTGCCAGGAGTTCGAGGTCGTAGATGTCGTAGTTCCGTTCTGCTGCGCTGAGGGTGTTTGAATAGTAGGCGATAGGGTGTCTTTTGCCGTCTTCTTTGCGTTGGAGTAGTACGGCTCCTACCGCGAATCCTGAGGCGTCGACTTCTAGTTCGAACTGATCTTGTAACTCGGCGTGTGCCAGTACTGGTTCTTCCGTGACGAGCTTCTTGATTTTGTCGAATGCTTCTTGTTCCGCAGTTGTCCATGTCCATTCGGTGTCTTTGCGTGTGAGTTTGTTGAGAGGTCTTGCGTGCGTGGCGAAATTCCGAATGAAAGCGCGGTAAAAGTTGCAGAAGCCTAGGAACGATCGTACCTGTTTGACGTTTTTTGGGGTTGGCCAGTCCTTGATGCCGGAAATTTTGACGGGGTCCATGCGTGTCACCCCCTTTTCAATGATTACCCCCAGGTAATCGATGCTAGGGGCGTGGAAGATGCACTTTTCCGGTTTGAGGAATAGATCATTTTCTTCCAGCAGGTCTAGTATGTCGTGTACCGCGTCGATATGTGCCTTGTTCCGTTGATCGAGTTGCTATGCCTATGTCGTCCATGTATACCCTTATAGGTCGTTCCCTTTGTTTCGTGGTACGCGATGAGGTCTTTGCAGATTTCGTTCATCATGGTTTGAAAGGTTGCCGGAGAGTTGGTTAGTCCCAAAAACATTACCGTTGGTTCGAAGAGTCCGTATTTCGTTTTGAACGCCGCCTTTTCCTGGTCTCCCTTCTTTGATCCTCACGTTGTTGTATCCCCAGCGGATGTCTAGTTTAGGTGAATATGAATGCTCCGCTTAGGTCTGCGATGAGTTCTGGGATGAGTGGGAGGGGATATTGATTGCGTATGGTCCAATTGTTGATATTCCGGTAGTCCTGCACAGGGGCGTAGCTTTCCAGTCCTTCTTTTTGATGAAGAAAAATGATGATGCGTACGGGGATTTGGAGGGTCTGATGTACCCTTTTGCCAGTTGTTCGTCGATCCATTCCTTGAGTGCTATGTCTTCTGCTTGGCTCATGGGATAGACCTTGCAGTCGATGGTGTCCGGTGCGTTTGGTTTGAAGTCGATCGCATGGTCCCATGGTTTCGACAGTGGGAATCGGTTCGATTCTTCCTCACTGAAGATTTTGACGTGCCTTTGATATTCTTCCGGTACCGCTTTTACTTCCGTATACTGTTTTGCTTCAATCGCCATTTCTGTCGACATTGTTGCGCGTAGACGGGTATTCTCGAGGTCGCATTCCTCCTTGAGTTGTGCTTCGATTTTCTGCTTATTTGGCAGGAGCAGTTTTTCGAGTACGAGTCTGGCGATAATCGGGTCTATCCGGGGTTTCGTGGGGTTGATGGTGCGGAGAACGACAGGATACTCAGCTTCGTTTAGGGTGGCTGTGGCCCATTGGATGTCGGGCTGGAACGTCGCCAACCATGGATACCCTAGTATGATGTCTTCCCCTCCTACGTCGGTGACTAGGAATCGCATTTCCTTCCTGATCCCTTTGGTTTGTACTTCTAGATCCACGCAGTGGGTTATCTTGCCCCCTTTGTTGTGCGTGCCGTCAATATTCCAGATCTTTCGATGACGGTCCAGTTCTTGGAGGCCTAGCCTCATTCTTTTGACGAAATCCGGATGTATGAAGTTGTTAGTGGCTCCGGAATCCACTAGTGCTCGTTTGTCGGCCATGGCGTAACTTGCGCGCAATGAAACTGGAACATGCATAGATTGATAGCGCGTTATGAACACAGAATTACACCGTAGTGCCCTCACCCAGGCCGTCGGGTTCAGGCGCTTTGAAAATCCTCTCGCCTCAACAAATCCCGAACTACCAGATCCCTGGCTTCATCGTCGAGGCTTTGAACTCCGTTTATCCAGCTGGTCGCTCGTTCTTGCGGCGTATCAGTGGTGGCGCGGGCGCCGCGGCTACTGCCGCCGTCATCTTCAAATTGGATCAGGGGTTCTTCGGCTACACTTTGAACTTCTTCTATGAACGCCCCGCGTCCTTGACGTGGTTGCCAGTTCGCGTTGTTGCGCGGGCGGCGGGGTTGTCGACAGTCGCGTTGGAAATGGCCCGCTTTGCCACAGTTGTAGCAAAGAAGGTTCTTCTTATCGATGATTCCTTGATTTGGTCGTCCCCCCTGTTGAGTGTACGGGGGTCTGGTGTAGTCGACTTCTTCGGATCCCGCGAGTCTGGCTCTGACCCTCCCTGGTGTGGTGTCCATGGCGTCGGGGTGATTTCTGAATGCCTGCCATCCCTGGCGCTGTTGTTGCGGGCGGTTTGGAGCATTGAACGTTCTGAGAGAAGTATTGCCCGGCTTACCGGGTCCCGGAGGTTTACGTCCCCCCAAACGCGTTTGCAGGTGCATCCACTTGCGCTGTTGTTCCAGTGCTGCTACCTTCCATTGTGCGTATGTGTTCGGGCTGTGGAAGTTATAGGCGTTCTTGTAAAGTTCTACCGGTAGCCCGCTTGTGAACTTGTCTAAGACGAGGGAGTCGTCGAAGCGATACCCGGCTTCCCTGACCGCTTTCTCAAATTTGGCGACATATGAGTCTATGTCTTGTCCTTCCATTCGGAATCCCTTCTGGAGTTCCTGTTGGGCTCGCTCTTTTTCGAGGGTGTCTGCGAATGTGTTGCGGAAGCCGAGTTCGATGGCTTCCCAGATCCATTTGTCGTAGGGGCCGTGTTTGGCTTTGTACGCTTTGACCCATTTGGTAGTGGATAAGACCCATTCGTTGACGTGTTCCCCTTGAATGTAGGTGAGGAAGATTAGTGCTTTGCGATAAGGGAGAGTGAACGCAGGGTTGTCATAATTGGTTTCCATGAATAGTTCCCATTGGGTGAGGAACTGTTGGACTTTGGTGCGATCTCCTGTGAATACGAGCGGTTCTTTGCCCATAAATTTCTCGGGTTTAGTTCCGCTGGAGACGTTGGGTCCGCTGAACAGGGGTCCTCCTGGATCTCCTCCTCCGTCGTCTCCTCCTCCGCCTCCATGTCCTCCGGGCGGCGGTCCTTCCCCTCGACTGATGCGTGCGGGTTCCTGAAATGTGGCGGGTTGTTCGGTGACGGTAGTGGTCATGTCTGTGGGAATGGACTCAGCTAGTAATCCTAGTTGCGCTTCTTCTTCCTCTGCCTGCGCTTCAAGGATGCGGATTTCTTCTGGGTTGCTTCCCAGAGATGGGGATGGTGCTGGGGTTTTCGGGGTAGGGGAGCGGACTGGTTCTTCTTCTTGTCCGTCGATGGGGCCCCACTGGTCTCTAGTGGTGACTTCGCTTTGGAGGATGTCAAGTTTGAGGCTTGATCCTGCTGGTCGGACGACTTGTAATTTGTAGTGGAGGGCGTCCCACTTGAGTTCTGTCCAACAGGTGTGTTCGAAATTGAATTCTACCGGGATGAGTCCGGTTTTGCCGTCCTTGTAAGTATAGAGGACTACATAGCCTGGGTCTCCTTGTTCTGTTTGCCAAAAGGCTTCTTTAAGATATTGCTTAGGGACGTTGCGTTCCCCTCTTCTGTCGATGTGATACGGTCGGAATGGAATCCAAAGATCGCGGGTTGTTACAGCAGAAGCCACGTTGAAGGATCTTGGTCTTAATGTAACGTCTACCACGGACGTTTGCCTGACTTAGGCGCTGTTGTAACGTGGGTTCCCGCGAGGGTAGAATCTGTGTACGTCCGCTAGTGGAAAGACTGCAGGATGAGGTTGATACGTGCCAGTGGAATCCCTATACGTATAAAGGGGTTCTTCTACGGGTACTCCTGCTGGTGGGCTTGGGACGGTGTGGACGTATTCCCACTGAAGGTTGTCGACGATATAGTAACAATGAGTTGGTCAAGCGGTGTGGGCGTTGAGATATTCAAAGACGAGGTGGCACGTGGTACCAGGCGGATAAGGTACGACGGGCGAATCTACCATTCACGGTGGAAGATGGAGATAGTGTCACGGGGATCCCCTTGGTCTCTAAGGGATATGCCGGAGCTAGTTCACTTAAGGGCGACTACAGGCCCTTAGCACAGAAGACGAGTTAGACAGTGGTATTGGAAGAAGACCAAGATGGGGATCCTGGTCCGTACTACCGCGAGCTTAAATACAAGTAAGGGAGCTAGTTCTGGCTCCGCTCGAACTCGTAAGTAACCAATAGCGTAAGTAGCGTATCCTAATAATAGAATGCGCAGTCGTTATCGTAATACTGAACTCGTACAACAATAGAGAACATCAGTCAGCAAGCCTAATCACAATCACGTACAACAATAGGGAGTATCAGTCATCCACACACGAGGCGATATGATCCGAAGTCCATGACACATTACATCTGACATACCGAGTCATCGCGAGTACGTCAGAGTTCACGACCGGGCCGGGCAGTCCGAGAACAAAACGTAACAATGTTTGCCCAGTGGATGACCGAGACGACGAGACTAACGACCCCAGTGCTGATGTCTATGACTACGTCGGCAGTGACTGAAGTTGTGGCGACTTCAGGTCTAACAGGGGGGTAATGTTACGATTTCCCTTCTTTCTTTCTCTTGGACGCTTCCATTCCTTGCTTCTTACTCCCACACCCCACCTTGATACGCCCATAACTCCTTACATGCCCCGCCGTTTCTGATGATCCCTTCGCTGCACAATACATCTTTACGCCCCCTTCCTTGTATATTAAAGTTCACGGCGCTCCAGTCTCAGCTGACTTGCACATGACCCCGCGCAATCACCATGTTCCTTACTATAGCTCTGCCTTTATTCCGCTTTCGCTCAGAACCCACATATCGCACCATATGTTTGTTGTGTACAAACATCCTGTACTAGTATATAAGTCTCACGCTACCTAGCTTGTACGGTAGACTTGACTTCTTGTGTAATACCACATCGCTGTCAATCCATGAACGACTTTACGCTCGCTGTTTCACTTGAGCACAACTTTGGTTCACCTTTACGCTTGAACCCCTGAACCCCCCCCAACTACCACCTATGTGTCTGAGGAGACCATGTGGTGCTTATTCATCATTGAACTTGGTCTTAACCGACTACTTCGCATTCTGTAACCTCAGCCTGAGTGACTTAGTGACGTGCACGTCGCACATAACATTCCTGTGGTAACGTTACACCTTGCCCATGCTGCCACCCTGGACAATGCGTGTGCCTATGCGAGCCTGATTCATGTCCTGTATGCGACACATCGCCTGGAAGAGCACCACAAGGCGCCGCACTGCTGTGGTGGTTGGGGACACATGCATGTGGCTTGCCTGGCTGGAGTGGCATCGTTTGTATCGCACCAATGGGAGGTGTCTAGGCCAAAGGGAGCAGGTGATGGCAGCGCTGTTGTCGCGGACGGACTTCAGGACTTGATAAAACGGTACGAACGAAGAGGAGAACGCTTACTATATGGTTATGACTACGATAGTAAGTAGAAATTAGTCATGGACAGTAGGATCAGTCAGCGCGTCGTGCTAGCATGTGATTGCTAGCATGACTCATTACTAGGATAGCGGTAGTAGGGTTCGAGCTATTACTGCTACTAGTCGTTACGTTCGAGAGGAGCTTTAAAGCTGCCTCTGTAATATGTATAAATAGTGGGTTGCGAAGACCAAGATACGCCATCTTGGTCTTCTTCTCAAATACCACTCTCATTACTCGTCTTCTAGAAGGATCTGTAGATCCTTCTTCCCTTTTGAGGGACGCCTGTCTTACTGTCTTGACCTACGAGTCTAAGACTCTGGCCCTTTCGACGCACCAAGTCGGAGTTGCCTTAGTGCTGCTAGGACGAATACTGTGGATCGCCTTAGTGGTATTCTACGGGATTACCAAGACGCTCCAAGCGATGCATAGACCAGCTAAGTCGTGAACGCCTACATCTGAGTTCAAGTCGAACTAAACGCCGTGGTAGCGTTACAGCTGTGACATGATTCATGCAGTCAAGTATCAGGAGGGAAGTGTCCAGGGAGAGGGTGTCTAGAAAGAAGGAGATGGCAGTGCTGTGGTGTGATCCACACAGTCGGGTGTCAGGAGGGATAGGCAGAAAATGAGTGATCATGTGCTCGTTACAGAAAATGTTATTTGTTACCATTTATCAGGAAAATCTTATGAACTATTTCTTTAACATGTCAGTTTTCTTTTTGGTCGGAGATCTAATAAATATTCCCACAACTGTTCGAGGGACTGCGAAATTACAAAGACTGCTTGTGGTCACCTAGACGCTCGAACCGCACACTCACTCTATCCCTTATCACCCTAACCTCCAAAACACTCTTTTATCCGTATGGCTCAAGATTTGGAGCAGGGAAAATTATCTTCGAATTCGTGCGTTGATGGCCATTATTTCGTGTTTGCTTCATAGTAACCCACCACTCCAGCCGGCGTCCCTCGCCATCGCGAAATCCCCTTTCTTTTCTTCCGATGATCGGTCAACGACGGCCCTTGGACAGGCCTCGAGACGCCAAGCCGCAGGGAGGCCCATCCCAGCTCCGTGTTGAGGTGACCGGTAGGTACTTGAATCCTAACCTGATTCTCCGATAGTATTTTAATATCTTCTTTAGTCCTCCGGGCACACAATGTTCCTCGTCTCAAGAATGTTTTTGGCCTAAAGTTCTTTGTTACTGTCACCAGTCATACGATGGAAAAGAAGACACCAAGTGTTCCCGCCAAGAGGCAGACTGCGAGGTGGGACGAGAATCTTGGTGCATTGTGAGCCATCCAAGTCCCTTTTAGTCCTCGTCTTCGGCTGAGAGCTCTGTTCAGCATTCTACAACCATCTACACCTCTTATACTGCGCCTTTATGCCGAACGGTTCGCACGTCGAGATATGCTTATCGGGGAGCATGAGATGACACCTGTCGATTCCCAAACCGGTTCGTTTCCTATTAGAAACCTCGCTTGTTCGACTATCTAACATCTCGCGTGATAGACACACCTTTTGTGTTCGTCAATGACGATGGACAGGCTGGAGAGTCGGTCACGGTTTACTTGACAGTCATTGTGTCATCGAACACAACTTCCAATCCGATCTCGCCCATCGACGCCACCATTATCCGATCAACCACAATCAACGACTCGCGAGAAGCTGAGAGGCCTTCTGTGGCCCAGGTGTCCACGAATCGCACTCGATCCGCTATCGCCAGCGGCTCTGAAACAAGTACCCCTATCCCTCTAGCAGCCGATCGTCGAGGAGTGTCACCTGCTGAGAGTGCTCTCCATGGCGCCGGCGAAGCTATGGCGACCATCAGTCTGTCGAATAAATGGGAAGGTGCTCTTGGGAGGATCAAGTGGGTGATGGATACTGTGAGCCCGGTTGCAGAGGTGCGTTATATTGTCCGTCCTGTTTTTCAATGCTTGACCAAGCCGAATATTGTCTTCAGCTTCATCCGTACGCAAAGATGGCATATAATCTACTTTTTGCGATCCCCAAGGTGATCTGTTTGCGCTATTGTTGGATCTAAATACTCATGCAATGTTTATTTGGGTGGTAGACCCTCCTAGAACAGTTTCAACGCGACGACAACATCGGGACGTTGCTTGTCGCCATGCACGATGCATTTGATTTCGCAAACCAGGAAGACCGTTTCAGAGCGATCGGACGTGATTCGAGGCAGGCACAAATTCTTACGCTGATGTTGCAGCATGTCTGTAATTGCTGTGACTTTATTCGGTCATACGCAAAGGAATCGCAATTATGTACGCAATCTTTACCCATTTCAGTAGCCGACGTAAACATGAGTTTTTCAGGGAAGCGGATATTGAAGAATACAGGCAACCAAGTGGACAAAAAAATCGAGGACTTCGGCGCCACCCTTCTTGAACTCCGAAAAGCTTTCCTGGATGAGGCTAGCATCACGACAGAGATAACCGCACTTCAAATCCTGGACGACGTAGGAATAATTTCGGCCGATGTGGGAATAATTTCGGCCGATGTCGGCAGGATTTCGAGTCAGCTCGACGGGATCGCTACCCAGCTGAAGTGGGTGTCTGGCCAAGTCTCAGATACCGGTACGTTGTTCTGACAGCTAGAACGTTATCGATCTGACAATCGTTATAGATCTGGATAGAAAAATTGGAGAAATCCCATATGGGACAGGTTCACGATTCACGCCCAGCAAGGGCTGTCTTACAGGAACTCGCACGGCGTTCCTGGACTTCATTGACCATTGGGTGAACGATCCGGCTTCGGAGCGTTGTCTGGTTCTTCTCGGACAAGCAGGCACTGGAAAGTCATCGATCGCGCACGAGATCGCTCGTCGCTTCGACAAAATCAGTCGTCTTACGTCATCTTTTATCTTTTTGCGGAAGGAGCAATCCAAACGGGAAGCTTACCACCTCTTTACGACTCTTGCTCGCGATCTCTCCGATCGCTATCCTTCATTCAAAGCTGCGCTGGGAAGGGTTGTAAAGGACAAATCGTCTCTTCGAACTGGAACCCGTGCCTACGGCACCCTGTTCGAATCGCTTATTCTGGAACCGCTTAAGGATCTGCATATCGTCGGTCCTATTCTTGTCGTAATCGATGCCTTGGACGAGAGTGGGGATGTAACTAGTAAAAATGGCTTACACAAATTTCTTGCCAAAGCCATTTCTAAACTGCCATCCAATTTTCGTGTACTGATCACCTCGCGACCTGAGCACGCCATCGAGTCTGCGTTCGCCGGAGCCGTCAAAATCAAATACATGAATGATACTGACCTGGCTGCTACCACATATAACGATATTCTCGCGTTTCTCCAGAATGAGCTTCCTCCAGACGTCAAAACCTATGGCGCCGAGCTGACAAAAAGGGCGGAGGGTTCGTTTCAATGGGCCGCGGTCGCATGTGGATACATCTTAGACCCTCCCGACGTCTTTGGCTTGAGCAAGATAAATTGTATAAATCATCTTTTGAAGCCCATTGCGGATCACCTTGGACAAGACCCATTGGATGAATTGTACAAAGAAGTCCTTGAAGGATACTTCACTCACGAGAATTCGCGGCTACTTTTTCGCTCAGTTGTGGGACAGCTCATTGCCTCATTCGAACCCCTCAGTATCCGCTCCTTGACCACTCTGCGACACGCGTCTGACCATGCCTCCGACGGTGATGCCGTCGTTATGTTACTTCGTCGCCTAGGCTCGGTGTTGAGT
This sequence comes from Lactarius vividus, assembly GCA_021527035.1. Taxonomy (NCBI): domain Eukaryota; kingdom Fungi; phylum Basidiomycota; class Agaricomycetes; order Russulales; family Russulaceae; genus Lactarius; species Lactarius vividus. The sequence goes on along the minus strand of JAKELG010000143.1, from coordinate 78,863 downwards.
AATGTCAATTCATCCGATGAAAACCTCCCCATTATTCCCCTTCATACGTCATTCCGGGATTTCCTTACAACCAAAGAGAAGAGTGGCGATTTTTGTGTCGGCCTTCGTGACGCCCACCACCGATTGGCGCATTCCTGTCTGGATCTACTGCTCAAGGATCTTAAATTCAACATCTGCAATCTCGAAACGTCGTATCTTGCCAACAAGGACGTTGCAGACCTCAACTCGCGTGTTGATAAACACATCCCACCTGCTCTGTTGTACGCATGTCGTTTCTGGGATGATCATATGGAACATATCGGTTTCGAAAGCGATCTGTTTGGAAAGCTTCGAAGTTTCTTCGAGCATAAACTTCTGTTTTGGTTGGAGGCCTTCAGCTTGACAAGCGATCTGCGTCTTACTTTGGCAGCGTGCTCGGTTGTGAACACGTGGTTAGCCTCTGGTCAAGCCGGTAACCAAGGTGTGAGTAGAATCGTTGATTGGATGGGGAGGGCGGACAACTAATACCTACGATTGAAACAGGTTTCTCAGACGGAACTAGAGAAATTGAGGCTGTTGGTCAATGATGCGTCTGTCTTCATACGGCATTTCGGGATGGCCATGGCGAAGAGTGCTCCACATGTCTATGTTTCTGCTCTACCATTTGCACCGTCTCTTTCTCCTGTCTCTGCATGTTATTCCAGTTCATTTCCTCGGATATTGAGCGTTGAACGTGGGCGACTTTCTCACTGGCCATCATCGGAGATGGTGATCCCAAATCCTGGGGGCCTGGTTTTTTCCATTTCAATCTCACCAGATGGCCAGCGCATCGTCTCAAGCTCGGATGATCGAACAATTCGTGTGTGGAACGCGACCACGGGAGAGACAGAGGCGGGCCCATTTACCGGTCACACGTCTTCGGTCTTGTCTGTGGGATTCTCGCCAGATGGCCAGCGCATCGTCTCAAGCTCGGACGATCGAACAATTCGTGTGTGGAACGCGACCACGGGAGAGACAGAGGCGGGCCCATTTACCGGTCACACGGATCCGGTCTTGTCTGTGGCATTCTCGCCAGATGGCCAGCGCATCGTCTCAAGCTCGCACGATCGAACAATTCGTGTGTGGAACGCGACCACGGGAGAGACAGAGGCGGGCCCATTTACCGGTCACACGTCTTCGGTCAGGTCTGTGGGATTCTCGCCAGATGGCCAGCGCATCGTCTCAAGCTCGGACGATCGAACAATTCGTGTGTGGAACGCGACCACGGGAGAGACAGAGGCGGGCCCATTTACCGGTCACACGTCTTCGGTCTTGTCTGTGGCATTCTCGCCAGATGGCCAGCGCATCGTCTCAAGCTCGCACGATCGAACAATTCGTGTGTGGAACGCGACCACGGGAGAGACAGAGGCGGGCCCATTTACCGGTCACACGGATTGGGTCTTGTCTGTGGCATTCTCGCCAGATGGCCAGCGCATCGTCTCAAGCTCCTCCGATCGAACAATTCGTGTGTGGAACGCGACCACGGGAGAGACAGAGGCGGGCCCATTTACCGGTCACACGTCTTGGGTCAGGTCTGTGGCATTCTCGCCAGATGGCCAGCGCATCGTCTCAAGCTCGGACGATCGAACAATTCGTGTGTGGAACGCGACCACGGGAGAGACAGGGGCGGGCCCATTTACCGGTCACACGTATTCGGTCTCGTCTGTGGCATTCTCGCCAGATGGCCAGCGCATCGTCTCAAGCTCGGATGATCGAACAATTCGTGTGTGGAACGCGACCACGGGAGAGACAGAGGCGGGCCCATTTACCGGTCACACGTCTTCGGTCTGGTCTGTGGCATTCTCGCCAGATGGCCAGCGCATCGTCTCAAGCTCGCACGATCGAACAATTCGTGTGTGGAACGCGACCACGGGAGAGACAGAGGCGGGCCCATTTACCGGTCACACGGATCCGGTCGAGTCTGTGGCATTCTCGCCAGATGGCCAGCGCATCGTCTCAAGCTCGCACGATCGAACAATTCGTGTGTGGAACGCGACCACGGGAGAGACAGGGGCGGGCCCATTTACCGGTCACACGGATTGGGTCTGGTCTGTGGCATTCTCGCCAGATGGCCAGCGCATCGTCTCAAGCTCGCACGATCGAACAATTCGTGTGTGGAACGCGACCACGGGAGAGACAGAGGCGGGCCCATTTACCGGTCACACGGATTCGGTCTTGTCTGTGGGATTCTCGCCAGATGGCCAACGCATCGTCTCGGGCTCCTCCGATCGAACAATTCGTATGTTGAACGCTACGACAGGAAGTTCGGAAATTAAAAGCCACGTCGACTTCGCTAACAACTCCGTGATCAATCAGGAGGGATGGATATGTGGTACTGAAGGTGAACTCCTAATGTGGATCCCGCAAACACATAGAACAAGTCTTCATCGCCCGAGTACTATCTGGGTTATCGGCGAATACGAAACCCACCTCGATCTGTCGACTTTCGTACATGGGCAGAGTTGGACTACTTGTATTAACGCCTAGATAGAACCGCTACAATAACCCGTTGATTTTCTTTAGGCGATCCGAACTATAACGTGACGTGCTTCGGCTGATAATAGTTCATTGAGGCGGTGCACGCTGACAACTCAGTCACAGGCAAGGTATCGTGAGTTCGTCGAGCGGTCAAATCGTACGTTGAATAACCGGAAAAAGTAACTGGTTCAACATGACGCCAACCGTCCCTCATGTGAATCGGATGACAAAGAACATGATGATGGACGACGACGATGCAGACACGTCGTTCCGATTGCCTTCCCGCGGTGATCGTGCACCCACACCCGCACCCGCACCTGCTTCGCCACCTCCAGGTTCGCGCTCACCATCTCCTCCACAGCGCGCAGCACCCCCCGGTCCGTCCGTCCGCCCCTCAGCAATGCCGGAGTAAGTGCTCTGCGTTCCGTCCGCTGCAGCTGGCCTGCCATCTGAGCAAGCTGCGTCGCCAGCTCCTCCTCCTGCAGCAGCGAGCGCAGACGCAGGCCCCCGCGTCGCGTCCCTCCCGAGTTGCGCGCGCCGGTCGTGGAACGGCGTCCGATCTGGCGGAAGGAAGGAAGAGACCTGTCGGCCGAGCCAAGGAGCAGGTCCAGTGGTGAGGAGACCTGACCTGACGTGTGAGGGTGCAAGGCGTTGGATCGTTAGCGGATCGGGTTTTCGGGTGACAGAAGGACAGGCGCGGTAGGGTTGGAAGGAACGGCTCTAGACGCGAAGGCTGAGCTGCTAACAAAAAAAAAGAAGGGAAATTGATACAGGGATTCCGGCATACACACGGGGGACGTACCCTGTTGATGGATAACATACAGCGCCCAGCCTGTCTACACGGGTGTCCGGCAGGGACTCCCCAAGCTTTCTGCGCATTCAGCTGATCGGTGCCAAAGTGTTTGGGTTTCGAGAATGTGGTTTAAGAGCGAGCACTCACGCTGAATCTTATTGTCGAGCTCCACGTCTCCCAGAAAATTTCAGGCGTGCTTGTGATGCAATGGCCTCACTGAACAAGGGATGTATTTACCCGTAGCACATTCTCCAATTTGAGGCATTGCGCTGCGTCCCGTATCCCGGGCGGCCTCGTTGACGGATGTGTCGAGACGCCGGATAAGGCGGGTGAGGCTAACGTGAACGACCTGTTCTTTGACTGTCATTTTTGAGAGAAATTATAGGACAAGTAGCTGCAAGTTGGTAACCGTGCCCTTGACCGTTGCCGCAATGTGTGCGTAACGTAATTACATCAGAAACAATCTCCCATCAGCAGACACGACATAGATAAATGGCTTCGGATTAATAAAATACAATTCATGATTTCGTCCTGACTTTTTGACAACTCGGAATGGGTCATGCAAGGCAGTGCTCCCCATACTGTCGGCATTACAACCCGCCAGGTCAATTCGCAGACATCACAGTTACACAGCACAGACAAGAAAAAGAGACAAAAAGCGGGCAACGGGCCAATACATGACATAATTAGGGCATTCTATAATTTCTCATCGTCGTCTTCGAGTTCGTCGTTCGAAGGAGGACGCGTGTCCAACGCCACGTACTCTCCCTTCGCGTCCTCCTTCACAGACCCAAACCGCCGCTGCACCGCCATCACCCCGACAACGTACAGGGAAGGGACGGTCTATGCGTGGCCATCAACGCTCTGTTGGTTAAGGCAGAGCATAAGACTCACGAATAACAGCGCGGACTACACGAGCGTGGACCGGCCCGCCGAGACAAGGCCGAGCCACGTCGGTATACAGGGTACATAACATGATATTATAATTGACCACACTCGAATATGATGGTGATCATTACACTCACACTGACTGTGATCGCTTATAATACCCGGTATAATTATGAGAGTCGATCATATTTAGTCGGGACTAATTATGAGCCAGTTGTACCAGTCAGGAGTCAATTGTAATTTGATAATAATTCCGGTTATAATCGGCGCTAATTATAAACCGTTTCCCGATTTTGCGACAGCGCGGAGAAAGGGAAATACTTCAGTGAGACTGTGGTGGGTCGTAGAATGTCATGAGCGTCATACAGCCAAGCCACGCGACCTCGACTGCAGCGCGACCAATAGCGGTGAGAGGTTGAAGAACGACACCCTCGTCCCCCGGCGATGCTGTCTCCATACGTGGGTCAGTGCGAATTCGGATGGGGGGCTGGGTGCGCGGCACGCATAGCCCGAGCTTCTCGAGCCCCTCCGGAAAGGAATTCGATGGTTGTTCCCCTGCCGTCGATACATGTACCGATGATAAAATTGTCCGGGTACACGTCCCGGAGCGATGCGGGCGGGATGCCGAGCTCTGCCTCCTCTAGCGAACCCGTTACCGAGAGCCCGCGGACCGGGGGGCGAATTCCCGAGCCTTTCAGGTCCGAATCGGCGATGAGTCTTCCAATGACCTTGAAGCCGAGGTGGACGTCGAGCAGAGGAGTTGGAATGCCGCCGCTCGCCTTTTCGCAGGCGAAACCGTGAGCGCTTCTTGGTGGGCTTGTCTTCGCGCTGCCTATCGAATGGGACGTAATACACAAGCAGGTATAAGTTCTGTTCCTGGTCCAGAATCTTTGGCGTCAGTTGACTCCGCTTGGGCGCTGCGCTTGCGGGGTCCGTCTCGTGGGCCCAGAGAGGGAGAAGCATGTATAGCGAGTCATCCGGTACCTGGGTAAGCACGTCCTTGTTCTTGCCCTTGCTCTCGTAGCCGATTCCCGCACCCTCTTTGGAGCGAGTCGAGGGGATTAATCCTACATCTTTGAACGATGGCCTGAGGCCTTGGATCGCACGACTCTGTTCTTCCTTTATAGAACGCGAAGCCAACGTCATCCAGGGTGGATTGCGCGGATCCAGGCTAGATAAAAGGGTGGGCGTCTTGCCACCAATAAAGCGTCGAAACCAGCTGTGAGATCGCTTCACGGTCAGTGCGGGGACCTGTTCGTTCTTGGGCCGATCAGCTGCGCCTTTATCCAGAGCAGCAAGAGCATCGGCTCTAGCCATGCGAATGTCGGATTCGATATCGCTATCTTCCTCGACTGGGTCATGAGAAGCCAGCTTCCCCTTTGAAGTGGGGGGGCTCTCCAGGAAGGGCATAAGGGAGGCGGTAGGGGAAGCGTCTTTTGGGGTTGGGGTGGAAGAGGCGGGCGTTTTTATACTTGAAAGATCGAGCGAATTGGACTCGCGACGGATGTCATGGCGGTTATCCCCTTCTTCTGGTGGTAACCCGTGGTTTTCTCGCTCCTTGGTACTCTTCGCGATCGTGAATTGCTCCTGAACACGCTTCGTGGCAAGGAGGATACCGGTGTGCGTTGGAATAACAAGGGTACTACTAGTAGTTTCGTCGGGCCTTGGAGACCGTGGACTTACAGTCGCCGTACTGTTACTCAGGCTGTAACGACGATCGATGGAGAATGCAAGGACCTCGGAGTGCCGGTGGACGATGGTCGTTGGACCACCTACCGTGTTCGCAGAGCTGGGGTCAACATCGTGCTCCACATTGAGACGCTGCTGGTTGTGGCCGCCTACAAGAATGTCGGGTGGGACATGAAACATGGTTGCATGAGCACCTGGCTAAGAACGGTACAAAAATGCACGTACGAGACAGCAGGGTGGCTCGTTCGACGCGGATTTTTCCGATCTGAGAACAACGCCAAACATCCCAGTGTCTTGAGTCGCCATTAGGTTCATGAGAAGGGAGGGAGACAGGCTCGTGCTCGCGGACGAAGGACCACTCATCGCGACGTAATGCATAGTTGGAGTCAGCCCAGCCGAACTTGGCAAGGAACGAATCGTCAGTATCGGATTCTTCGCCCTTTCCCGTTTCTTTGATTTTCTTTGATTTCCACTTGTCCTTAGAAGGTAACGACTGGGATGCTACGAACGAAAGTGAGGAGCGACGCGTCGTGTCCGGACCCTCTCGGCCAGAGACGTTGAAGATATAATCCAAATCTATGCCTTGGAATACAGGCTCGACCAAATTGTTTGTTGGCTCAAGGCCAGCGTATTTGGCGAACACGTAGTCGGCAGATTGTGATGAGGGCTGATCTCTGTTGACGGTGGCGGGTGCATCATTGTAGCTTGGCCGGTGCATTGTCATAGACGCGAGATCCAAATCGCTGGCATGCAAGGCGCGGCTCCGCGCAGAAGTTGCGATGATGCTGCGACGCATAGCGCGTGCACGGGTGCCGGTTTCTGACACATCTGAGCCGGTAAAGTAATCAGAGCTAGGACGAACGGTGGTGTACCAGTTAGCGGGAAGCGAATGGCGCCGTCGGCCGTTGCCGATAGCGAGTATTTCAGCGCGAAAATGGTGCGTTTCACTACCACCACCTCTCTCGCTGACGGCCTGGACAGAAATGGTGCTATCGGTATCGGTATCGTGGGCAGTCGGAGCGCCGAAGGAGAAAGAAGCCAAGCTGAGGTCAGAGTAAAGGTCATCTGAATCGCGTGTGTGGGAGAGTTCTTGCTGGACATCCGGTTCTCCGGATCTGTCGCGTGCAACACTCTATTACAGGCGATCAGTTGTGGCCAGCCTGGTATGACAACTTGTTACCGTGTTGTTTACATCGGATTACCCGGTAAATTGATGATGACTCGCCAACACCAACCTGATGAACGATTAGCGTGCTGACGGAACAACAGAAAACGACCGAAATTAACAGACCCGATCGACCGACAGGGTACGAGATCTGATTCACTTGGGTAAGCAAAAACGACTCTGGTTTCGAACGAGATACTGACCGCTCGTCTGTATTCATGGTATCGTCGATGGAGGTTTCAGGTTCGGCGATAACCAGGGCCAGAGCCAAGAAGATTCCTAGAAGATGTCACATTCAGTATGAGGACGCGCAGAGGTATGATGTAAGCGTTCATCCAGCAGCTCTGAATATCCATGCAAGAGGTGCAGGTCTCAAAGTGCAATCTGAACTGATTATATTGAAGAGGTAAGATCAAGTAGCTCACCTTGACTGATTGGTAGGGGAATAATGGTCGTCAGCCATTTCATTTGTACTCGCCATGCCATCATGAGTGTGGGAAAGTAACGGGATGGAGGAGGCTAGGGGGCCTATTGTAGTAATTAAGCGATGCCATCGTCGAAAAATGTGAGAAGGCCTACGCAAACTACGCAGCTGTTCGGAAAGCATAGCCACCCCCATGCTCTTCGTATCAGCTCTCGGGCTCTCCATGTTGGAAGTCCACGAATCTATTTGTATGAGCGCCTTTACGATGAAATTGGAGATGACCATGACGCTGGCGGGTTCTCACCGGACATAACCCCGATCTCAGGCTTCGACCTTTGGAGGCAATTCATGACCACATCTGGTTGGAGGCTCTCTAGGGACTATGTACGTGAAGAAATTAATAACAACACCTATACATGGCCCTTACTCACGGTCCCGTCGCCGACTCTCAGAATTCGTTCCAAGTCGTCGTCGTGAACGAGCGCCATGTCACAATCCGGAGCCCGCTAGTTCCAAATCAGAATCGAAAGTACGGCATACATCGTTGCCACTCACTGTCGAGATATAGTCTAATAGTACGTGCAGGGGATCCCGGGTCTTGACCGCATGTATGAGCACTACTAGCGAGTCAAAATGTGTAGTCTTACCTCGGTAATACTGGGTATTGCAACCAATTCCATCTCCGGCTCCGAGCCGTCTCCAGGTGCATCTGGCTGGGGCCCCGCTGCTCCTTTCAGTCGCGGAATTATCCAGAAAAGTCGTTTCACACGAAATCCTCGGATAAATAGACATTGATTCTCAGGTAGGTTCTAAGGAGCTTTCAGTACCCACAATGGCAATTGCAAAAAAATCCGCGCACATACCTCACCACTTGGGCCATGACTCAACACTGCTCCGTGGATCCGTTGACTCAAAACTCGCCAGTGAACGGTGCTGCCGACACCAGGGACTTGGACACTTAAAGATATCCGCGAATCCGCCTGGCTCTCGTAGAAAGCGATATTAGACCAGGATCTTGTGCGATGACACCCGGTGACCAGAACAATGTCCTCCATCTCTATTCCCAGTCCGTGCCGTTGCGAGAACGCGAACCAGGAGTCGATATGCTTAGTGATCCATGTGCCGAAATGAGCCTGGGAAAGAGTGTCCTCGCGCCGAGCTACCACTGGGAGGGACAAGGCAGCACCATGCTTCCTCGTACACGAGAACGAAACTTCGGCAGAGTCTGGGGTTGGGGGGCTGAAAGGGACGTCAGTCACACGGGGCAACATTTTAGACGTGTAGTTTGATTACGCTACAGCGAAGACATCTGATCCGCCAGATTCCACGGAGACCCCATACGAGCAGAAGTTGTTGGGATAGAGGGCGCCACGGTCGATGTGATTTGGCACGCTGAGCCGAAGAGGTTCGAATCGTTCTGGGACACCGAATCTTTGATGGGATTCATGGTTCGCCGGGAGCAGAGCATTGAAGAGGCGGTGAAATTTGCCTTGGCGAATGAAACCGACGTCACCGACCTCAACGGGAGGGTAGAGTTCTCCTGGGTCTGGCTCCCAGAGGGCATAGCCGAAAGCAGGATGTGCGACTGCGAGTTGTTCGCGAAAGGTGTTGTAGTGTGTCATTGAGGGACCGAGTAGGTTCGGGGATAAAGCCTAATGACTAACAGATCAAGGGGTTGTAGTAAAGGAGGCACTGCTATGCATATACAGTAGCACCGTTAGATACTGACACTAACACCAAACTAACACGGTAACACCTACGTACCCGAACGTCGGACTCTTCACCTGGCCCTCGAAAATGCTGAGTAATGTCGGGGCCAGTACCTTTCACGAGTTGGCGCTTTGTTGGCAACACCTCCACTGTCGCCGAGACTACGATTAGTTGGTAATGTGGCTATACCGTGTCTACGAGGGTGGGAATACAGTACCGCCACATAATGATTACAATAAGAGATTTCGTGACAAGCGCCAATTGTAAGTTATGACAGTTGCCAACAATTGTAAAATTGACAGAGGGGGCGCAGGATTATAATTGGTCCAAACAGCGCTCACGTGGTGAGACCTGGTAAGAACCCACCCTCCCTAGAATGTAGTTCGCCTGCCCGACTGTGGTACAGAGAGGACACCGTGACATCGATACGAAGTCATATCTGCCACGTACCATGCAATGATAGTCCGAAACCAGTTCTATCTAAGGGTTCTGTCCCAAGTGCACCACCACCCCAACCGGAACACCACTCCCATCAACAATACAACAAAGCCAGCAAATTACGCAGCATAGATATATGGACAATATGTAATCAAAGCAAGGATTGGTGGGTCGGTGAAAGCGGTGTGGTAATAAGTTCATCGTCAGCTCGTTTCGTATGTAGGAGTTCAAGCCATGAGCGTAAATGCTGCAGCGAGCAGCGCAAGCGCGCTTGTGACAAAAATATCCAAGGCACCGATCCGCGCACTCCGGCTACCAGAAGCTATGGCACAGGCGTGGTCGTCATCAGCACGAAACTTGCAACCAAAGAGAAGGATCACGAACTTGACCCGGCCCCGCCCGAAGAGGGTGTGGGCAACGTCCCGCCAGTGATGGTTGCAGTGCCGGAAGCCGGAAGTGGATTGCCTATATCACCAAGTTGTTTATCAGCAACGATGCCAAAAGTGCGGCGATAGCAGCGAAGACGACAAGGGGAGGTCCAAGTACGGGTGGGCGAAGTGCAATGGTGTACCACAGAAAGACGCAAACATACGTTTGCCTGCATAGTACCACACCCGACAAAACAAAAAAGGACGCAACTAACCAGAGGAACCGCCAGCCGCGTTTGACAGTTGTGCGAAGCCGACGGCTGGTGGGTTGGCGCGGAAGACGCTGTACACGTTTTTCTAGCAGCATTGTCAGGGTGCGGAGATGACCAAACCCGATGAGAAAAAACATACAAGGAACGTGTCACCAACGATCCATGCTGGATTGCCCTCTCCTGGTGTGACATTCGTGCCTTGGGTGATATCGAAAATCGCGCCAAGGCACCGACCGTTACCGACAGTACCGAGATTCATGTCGGCGAGACTGATTGGCCACGATGGGCCTCCGAAAGACATCGAGATGGCCAAGTCGGTAGTGCACGCTGAAAAAAAAAACACAGAAAAAACAATAATCCCGTCAGCAAAAATGGATCATGATCCCTACTCTCGGCAATGGCGCAGCGCGCCAGCAAAGGGGAAAGGTGACAAAGAGAAGAACGTACGGAAGGCGAAGAAACCAGCGAGGTTGCCATCAAGCGCTACAGAGCCGGGGACTGCCGCCCAAACGGCGTTCACAGCAGCGGTGGGACCTCCAATGAGGGTCGTACCAGTGTCGATGGCTGCCACAGCCAAATCGCCACTAGGGAGACTGACACTCTTACCGTTCACGGTAATACCTACCAAACGTGTTCCAAGCCATGCTACCTTGAGTGAGTGTGTGACGCACCTGATACTGTCTGTAACCAGAATGAGCCCCCCCTTATGGGGGAGGTGAAGCTACGGAAGTCGATGTCGCCTTGGTACAATGTTGTGTTTGTTCCACCAAGAGTAAGCACCCCTCCAGGTTCCTCATCCTGTGCAGACGAGTCGTCCACAAACCGAGTAATGAAGAAGGAGAATTCAGGATTTGTGAACAAGTTGTCATTGACGAGAGCTTGCCAAAACGGTACTGCGTTAGATGAGGCAATGCCTTGAAATGCGAGGCCCATGATACCAGCGAGCGCGCCTTGAATCAAACCGCTGGTTATGTCGGTGACAGCAACTGACACCCAAATTAGCACTGCAGAAAAGGAATGACAGATGGCAGATGGATGGACTGATGGGAACGGTAACAAATCTACTTGTCGCTTGCAATAATCCCTCAAGGAGCAGGCGCGCGCTAGTGGGGGTAGGGAGGGAAAGGAACGCACCAAAAATTTGTTGGTCAACGGTGAAGGGGCCCATTGTGATAGTGTCCCGTGCAATGACGCCAGTGGCGGAACCGGAACCATACCTCAAGGGAATACGGTCTGTTCCGGTTTGGAGAGACGTCGATTTTGACATGTCGAACTCTGGGGTGCCGGATGGACATGAAGCGCAGGCAGTGGTTGCAAACCATAAGTCGGATGAACCGGTGTCGAGAACGAGATTGAATGATTGGGCCCTGCGGACAAGGGAGAGTTGAAATGGGAGCGCGAGGACATCTCGAAGTCGACTCACGGGGTGCCGACGTTGACTTGCGCGAAGTAACTGACATCCGCACCCTTACAGTAACATGTGTACGTGATTAGGTCTAATCCGCGCACGCAATATATGAATGACGCACCTGATTCGTTATCCCGAGATCCGTCGTTTGCGCCCTACGCGACGGGCCCGGAGAATCATATTTATATTTGTGTCTCAGTCCAGCTAAGACAGCGGAATAGTGAGCAGTATCGGCCTCCTCACCCCGTCGTGCATGGTTGCGGCGGGTCACAGGTATGTGGAGGGGGTCACGACGGGGTGGCACGACTGCCAGTGACAAGGGGCCGAAAAAAGAGAGGGCGAAGAGTATTGAAGGTAGCATGGAGAGGAAGGGAACAAGAGAGAATTTGGCGCGGGAACGGGACCCGACGAGTCTTTATGTCGTGGCTGGGGCCAAGAGCAAGGCCGAGTTAACCTTAACCTCAGTTTGGAGAAGACTGCTGCGGATGTGGTGCAGACCTTTCCTATTCCTATTCCTCGCCCCAATCAAGTCCTAGAATAGACTCATTGCCCCTCACAGCCATTTCGGTCGCTTCCGCCAACTCCCGCATCGCCCTCCTCTCCTCTTCGCCGATTCTCACCCCGTACAACTGCTCGGCGTTCTCGGCATCTCTCCCATTTACCTGTAACCTGGAAACTCCGAGACCTGCCTGCAATACTTCTTCCCTCGCCGGCCCTCGCAACCTGTCGATCGCACGTAACAATTCTTTGAGTCCCGGATGTCCTTCCAGAGCTGCACGCACGGCGGGTGATGTCGCTACGTCAACACATTAATACCCTGTCACTCGTAGAATGGCTGGGACGATCACGAACCAATTGATTCGTATTGATTCGTCTGCAGCGGCTTTGGGTCGTCACGTTTCAACGGATCCGGGTACGTGCTTTCCTCTGGCACATATGGCCACTTAAGTGAGGTCAGTGGACGGAGCGGAATTTCCCTCCTTATCTCGTCATCTATTCGCCCGAACACCCGCGCAACCCACGCGTGTCAATCCATGAGTAAGGTCGGGAGTTGGCTTAATTGGAGAGGCTCTGACCGTGTGGTAAGTGAGGTCGGGAATGCCCACCGATTTCCGGCGTGGTACTGCTTGGTTCCGTCCCATTTGAGCTGGACGGACTACACGGTGTCTCTTAGACATTATCATGAGACGTGGTTCATCAACTTTTTTTCGGGGGTCTACCTTTATGTCGTTTATAGCATCCAACAGAGCAACTGTATAAAGATACTTTGTTTTTGTAGCTCGAGGAGGGCAGTTCATATGACATACTATTCCACCAGACAACTAGAGCAAGTATACTTCGATTCCTTCTCGTTGCAAATTCGACATTGGGCCCGTGTTTTGGGTGACATGATTGCAGGTCTCAAGACACATTCACGTACACGCATACGGGCCGAAGCGGCAGTACTTTTATGGTAAAATTAGATATCCTTCCATAATCAGATTCGCAACAACAAGCAAGTACAGACAAAAGTAATGCACAAAACAAGGAGAAAGGATAGATGTCTAATCATGGCATCTCCTCGTCGGAGTCTGATATTGTCGCTTTGCTTATACTGGTGGATAAGGTAAAGACACCGCATCAGTGTCGTTCCCAAGGCGTCAACAAGGGGGACTCACTATTGTTTTTTCCGTGGCGCTGATGCGGGTTCCTCGTCTTCTTCACGTGCAACACGTTTTCTCGTTGCTCCGCGCTAATAAACATGCCCTTAGCAACCAACCCAAGGCGCACGCCAAGTTAAAAATACACACCTTTTTGGTGGGCTTCTCCTCTTCGCCTTCCGAGAACAACGCACCATCTTCCGCATCTGAAGCCTGCGCACTAGCCGCCGCGCTCGCTGCGCCGCCCTTCTTTATCTTGCGCCGCTTCTTTTTAGGCTCCCCGCCTGCCCCGCCGTTGGCGGGCGTACTCAGACCTTCGTCGCCGCTCGGCGCCTCAGACTTGACCTTCCGATTCACCGCCTTGCGTGCTTTGCGCTGCTCTCGCTCCTCGTCGCTCTCGTTCTTCACAAGATCCGCGCTCCACTGTTGTGCCTCCTGTCGCGCAAGCGCGCGAGCGGCCGCCAGTGCCTCGGCCTCCGTGCGAAGCTTCGCCTCTCGTTCGCGCTACCGAAAAAAGGGGGGTATCAGTGAAGTGTCTAAGGGGAGAAGAAGAAGGATTACGCACCTCGAGCGTCTCGACGCGCTCGCGCTCCGCAGCACGCCTTTGTCGCGCGCCTTCCATTCGCGCGGCTTGTTCACCTTCGTGCTGCCGCTGTGCACTCAGGTGCTCTTCGGCACGGCGCAGCATACTGTCTGCGTACTTCTTGCGCTCTTCGGCGAGATCGCGGTCGTATGGTACCGCGCTCGCCGGGTCTGATGCAAGCGACCCAAACATTTTCTGCGCGTGCGTGGCGTGCGCGATCCCACGCTGCAACTCCGCGAGGGTACGCTTCGTGGGCGGGAGTGAGAAGAGGAGCTCGGCAGACTTTTGCTGGATCATCGCAATGTTGTACACGATTGCCTTGTCCACGGGCTGGATGTGTAGTGCCTGTTGGCGGCAGACACGGAGAGTGATCAGTGATCCCCCGGTGACGACCGATGAGGGAAGGGGAATGGACTGTACCTTTTGTGTGAACCGTAGAGCCACAGTCATCGACGCGAATGATTGCTCCTTGTTTGCCTTGACATACCACGATCGCGCAAGACATTGCAACACGGAAACATTCCGCCCACCATAGTAGCGCTGCGACGCTGTCTCATACTTCTCGGCAAGTGAGTCTAGATCGGGCAAGGCAGGAACAGTGATCAAGATACGCACACTCTCGATCGCCCGATCCAACTCGTCCCGGGCAAAAAAGCAGTGACCCATGTTGACGTGTACGCTCCCATCATTGGTACTTTCGCGCACCTTCGCAAACACCTCTAGCGCATCGCGGGCGTTCATCGCGCGTCGTTGCGTCTCGTCGGGCGCCGGACCTGGCGGTAGCGCGCCGCCCAACGTTCCTAGCGCGTCCTCGGCCGTAACAATCGCGAGTCCCTGCGCGGCGACGGCGCACAGAGGATCCAACCCGAGCGCCTTCTCGTAAAACTCGGCGCTTCGTCGGAAGAGTAGCCGTCGCTCTTCGACACCCTTTGGGCTCGTGTCACGACTTTCGCGCGCCTGGTGATAATGCAACCACCCGGCTGCACAGAGTGCGTATAGGTCATGCTTGTCGTGGTCCCGTAGCGTGCCGAATACGAATTCGCGCGCGCCTTTTGAGGCGTTGAACTGGATGAGGAAGTAAGTGTAGTATGCTCGTAGGTTGAGATTGCTGCTCTGAGACGCAAGCGAGTCTTTGAGCAGGTCATGAGCTTCATTCCCTTGGTGCATGTTGCCCAGTATGTGGGCTCGCCGAATTTTGGCTTCGTGGGGTGTCAAAAAAAGCCGTCGGTGACTGCAATCGGGTGGTGTACGTACCATCCACGTATTCAGGGTGTCTCTCCAAAAGCTTCTCATACGCCTCCATCGCTTTCCCTTCGTCGTTCAAATCTTCGTATACCCGCGCTAGGTTGTACAGCACAGAAGTTGACATCGCCTCTGCTTCAGCCCCAAGGGCACTGGCGCCAACCAACGCGTTCTCGTACATGATCCGCGCTTCTCCAAACCGGGACTCGAGATGTGACACCACACCAAGATTGTTCAGTAACCTTGGGTCGACGCGTCCTGCCTCTTCGCCGACTCGTACAGCCTCGGCAAACACCTTCCCGGTGCGTTCAAGATTCTCACTTTGCAAGAGCCGCGCAAACTCGACGTGCATGTCAACGTCGTCCACCACTGCACGTGATAAAGGTGGATCGCTCCGCGATGGACTGCCATTTTGTGCAGTAGAGTCTTCGGATTGTTCGATTGCTCTGTACACACGGTCAAAGAGCTCCCGAGCCTTGGTTTTCTCCTGGGCGGCGTCCGAACTAGACACCCCTGGACGGGGATGTAGACGCAAGGAAGCGAGCATAGCCGTAGCTTCGAGCGACTTTTGTGGGTTTGGAGGTTGCAAAAGCCCGTCTAGAGTGTGAATTGCAGCAGCCGTCTCGTCTATAGCGTGTCAACAAAGGTAGAAGAAACTGTATAAGACGGCGTACCATTTCGCAACTGCATCTGCGCGAACCCGATGGCCGCGAGGACATTTTTCGTTTGTCCCTCAGCAGCTTGCTTGTAATGTTTTAATGCATCACTGTAAGAGCCCTGTGCATGACAAACACGTCCCGCACGAATGTAGCCGTCCGTGAGCACGGCCAATGTGTCTGCAAATTGGATAGTCCGCTCTGCCAGTTTCAAAGCCTGTAAGGCCTCTGTTAGCGTTTCAGCCGGCCTATAATGAGGAAACCGACGCACGCGTTTGTGCTGGCCCTTACGAAGAAATATGTCGCAGAGGGCGTTCGCTGCAGATGCGTTGCGCTGATTGCTGTTGAATGCACGCTCAATTAGCTTGGAGCCAATCATGAGCTCCTGTATCCGCTCAGTCCTCGGAAAGCTCGGGGTTCTTGCTCGCATTGAGCGCTTCAAGTCCCAGAAGCAGTTGACCTGACCACTCCGAAGGGTTCTTTATTCAATAAATGTGAGTAAAAGGTAGTCAGTAGGTTTGAGGAGTCATCGCACCACTTCTACGCTACGCTCCCAGGCTGCCTTTGCCTTCTCCCTGTGATTCAGTGCCCACAGACACAGACCAATGCCTATGCGAGGGTCTGGTAGAGAATATGGGTTCAGCTGCAAGACTTGCTGGAATAGTTTGAGAGCAGAAGCAAATTGGCGTCGTGTGTATAATATTCTCGCCTGTCACATTGTCAGCGTAGGCCCGGGTGTTGATCGGGGAAGACACACCTTTCCAAGCAAAGCAATCAAGTTTGTCGGTCTCTCCTTCAAAACCGCCTCAAAGGAGCGAAGTGCGTCTTCCATTGATCGGTTTGCTAGCTGATGTATGGCTTTCAAAATCGCATGAAAACAAGATGCGCGCTAAAAGGTTGACAAGACAAACCACGAGTCAAAAGTAGTAGCTCTTTTGTAGCAGCACTGATCTCCCCCCCTTCTGCAGCTGCCTGGTCACCGTGGTTAGAGAGCTGAGTCGCCTCCCGCATATATTCGTCGCGAGATTTCTCGGCCGTCATAATATCCTGACCTGTTGATTAGACGCAATCAACGAGACAGGCGAAATGCATTTGTACTGACGACATACGGGCGTTAGGGAGCTTCAACTTCGGGGCCTTTCGTGCTTTTGCTAATTGTATGCTGGCAAGTAAGGAGTAGATGGATGGTAACGAAGAAGTGGAACCACTGGACTGAAAACCTGCCACGAACGATTTGAGCCGAGGAACATGAACGAAACGTAGCGTAAACGCACTTTCAATAGCGGACAATGCAATTTTCTCTGCAGCGTCAAGGTGGCCCCTCCGCATGTACTCTCCAGCAAGCCTCGTCCAATAGGCCACCTTTGGCTGCCCCTCCTTCAAGACCTCTAACACATCATCGGCATTGGAGTCAAGGGTGTCAAGTTCGATGTTTATAACCTCTTGTCCGCCGAGTTCGATATCTATTGACCTGCCAGGTGCAGAGTTCCAAGGATAGAGGTCAACGGAGGCCATGACGTGACACGGATGGTTTGACTGAGCGCCTAATTTTGAGCAGGGTAGCAATGCTTGACCTCTTTTCTTGCGAAGAGATGCAGATCTATGACAAGAGGTAGGATGTTGGATGTATGCGCTGAACAAAACACTCTCGATACCAACGTACGAACTTAGTGGAATGCACAGCAGCAAGCCGGGCCGGTGTCCCGCGTGATAACATGTACAAAGAAGGCCAAACATCGCCCCAGGCGCTCGCCACCGTCGCCGACGACGAGCGCGTCGGGCGCATTGACCACCTATCTCTAGATATTGTCCAACGCTCTCATCTAGGAGACAATCATCGGGCCTCGACTCCAATCGTCTTTTTAGTAAGACCCATCCCTCATCGGCAACCTCTGCGGGCACCTACGTCGACGACTGGTCCCACAACCAAGACAAGACGAACGCAAGACCATAGCACACAACGAGGTGTTATACGGTGAACAAAGGCACCACCCGACTGCGATCCCACCTCCTGCTGGACTCTCCTTCTTCACCCCATCGAGGCCAACTCGCATTTAGCAAGCGTCCGTAAACCACAACAAGTAGCGCAACCCCACCCCGAGAAAGCGCGGATTCGATTTCCCCTGCGATGACGGTCACAAATAGGAAGCGGCCACATCCTGCGGAGGAGGTATCGAGTGCGTGGTCTACTCTTGCAGCACGTTCTCCTCGTCCCTCTTTCCCTCTCTTTCTCACGCCCTTTGAATTACGTAAACCCCTACTCATTTTCACCCCCTCTCCAGCAATCAACGAGCCCGGTGTACAGACAGAGTGCGACGGATGTTTGGCCGATCTCACACACTCCATTCGGATCAAGTGTGCCAACCCAGCGTGTGTTGTAGGAGAAGGGGTCGATCTTTGTCCGAATTGTTTTTGTAGTGGCAAGGAATTCGGAAAGCACAAACGAGGTCACGCGTATAGAGTCGAGGTGAGCAAATGCCGCTGATACCCACGCGACATGAGTCTAACACCCAGGTATATGAAGGAGCTCCACTCTTATCCCATATTCTCTGAGGATTGGGGGGCAGACGAGTGATTTTCCTCTTTCTCACTCTTGCGTGTGGCTGCTCATGACTTTTTCAGGGAACTATTACTAATCGAGGGCACCGCCCAGCAAGGTCTGGGCAATTGGCAAGCAGTCGCAGAGTATGTTGGCACTCGCACAAGGGAAGAGGTTGAGGAGCACTATAACACCATCTACATCGATTCACCTAACTGGCCTCGACCCGTATGGTTCTTTTGTTCCTCCACTATCTCCACTGATTCACGCGACTCGTAGCGTATGGACCAATCTTTCGATATCGATCCTACAGAGTTCCAAGAACGGAAACGGCGACGAATATCCAACATGACAGTTGCTCCCTCAATCCAAAAGGCGGCACCGACTTCTGCGCCAGGAGTACATGAGGTTGCAACTTTCCTTCCTGGCCGACTCGAATTCGAGCACGAGGTTGACAATGAGGCCGAGGATCTGATCAAGAACCTCGAATTCGGCTTATGTATGGAATGGGGCGGCGACTCTATTATAGAAGATGAGGATGACCACGACTACAAGACTTGCATGCGTTGGAAGGAGGAGCAGAAGGAAAAGGAGCATGAACAAGAGCAGGCGTTCACTGGTCAAAACGGTCTGGTCAACGGCCTCATTCACAGTAACGGAAACGGCGTGGCCATGAATGGCGTCAATGGTGCTGCCAACGGTTATATCAAGAAGGAGAAGGAGGTGAAGAAGGAGAAGGATACACCAGCGCCAGATGATAACGATGGCGCCGAGGAAGAATCAGAGGAGAATATGCCTCCGATTCCATTCGAGACTCAAGCCTCCCTCGAATTTAAGCTCACTCTGATAGAGATGTATATGCAGCGCATGGCGAAGAGGCGCGAAGCCAAGACACTCATGTTTGATCGCGGGCTGCTCGAATACAAGAAGGTGCGTAAGTCCAGTCACGAAGGGAGACGTATTGAAGCTTTTCCAGCTGCAAGCCGCGGAGAAAAAACGTCCGAAAGACGATAAGGACATCGTTCATCGATTGCGGCCGTTTGCAAGGTTACAGACCGCAGAAGACTATGAAGTCTTCTGTACTGACATCTTGTGTACGGGGAAAGCCACACTATTGAATCTTAGCTGACCTTCTGTCAGATGAAGCAATGCTACGCAAGCGAATAGCGGAGCTGCAGCAATTCAGGAAGCTCGGGTTAACCACGGCCGCGGATATCAAGAAATGGGAAGAGGACCTGTATAAACGCGTGCGTTCCGTTGCGTGGTGACGTATGAATAGGCTGCCGTACTCAAAAAGGATCTTCAGACGCAAGCCAAGGCAAACATGTCACGAGATTCAGAGAGACTCCAGCAGCTTCGGGCTGCAAGTGCACGACAGTCTCTTGGACCCGACAACTCCAGGCGCAACAGCGGCGTCGGCGTCGATGCCGATCGGAAGAGCGTTGACCAAATAAGCACCACCGGACCGTCAGGCCGCCGACCCCGTGCGTGGCTGTTTTTCCGCCCTCCCATCACGACCTGTTCTAACTGCTTATCTTTTATTCAATAGCGGCGCCACTGAACCTCGCGAATAGTCCGTCTCTCCACCTCCTCACACCCGCGGAGCAAACTCTCTGCTCGACCCTCCGCATCCTACCAAAACCCTACTTGGTTATCAAAGAGACGCTTGTGCGGGAGTACGCTCGCCGCGGCGGCAAGCTACGACGACGCGAAGCACGCGACCTTGTGAAGATCGACGTGAATAAGACCAGCCGTGTGTGGGACTTCCTTGTACAAGCAGGGTACCTTCGCATCGGTGTGGATCAAAGCCAGCAGCAGCAGCAATCTCAGTCCCAGTTGCAACCGCAGCAACAGCCAACACCACAGCAGCCACCGGCCCCATCAATATCTGGTGGCACCTCATCTGGATGATACAGTACACCCTCGCCCTGTTCCTAATTCAACATCAGCGCCCACCTACTGACACTCTGATGCGGACTTTACCCTCGTCTTCATAAGGGCTTCCGTACCTCGGATATTTCTCGAACGCCCCTATTCTACCAATACTATAACACTACACGCACTTGTAACCTTATCACTCGCATCTTATCCTCCCTGTTCCCCCATCGATATGTACCTGCCTTCCAATCGCACGATATACCTCACTTATCTCCACAGCCGCGGGAATGCCAGCGATAATTAATCCACGGTGCCCAACATCCAAACAAAGAACGTCAAAATGCCTATTGAAGCCTCTGTCCATCGAAACCCTCTACCTCAATTGACCACGATGCACGAATTCTACCGCGCGTGCCATAACGCAATATAGTTAACTATCTAGCTAACGAGAAGTGACACACAGACCGACCCAGAGATGCGCCCCCCCGTTCCATCTCCTGTCATACATCATCGGAACTGGGTGGCGGAAAGAGACACTACCGTAACCGTTAAGCGAACGATTTTGTTTCTGATGCACGCGGCACCGGCAGGGCGGAGGAGAGGGGGTGATTGGCCCCTCTTTGGGGATTGTGTCTTATCTGGAACTTTTGACGGGGGTTGTGGAGACGCCAGTGCTGTATGAGAACGAGCGTATGAGAAAGTTTGATGTAGAAGCCGCCGTGGTTTGTCAATGACCACCACACATTCCACCGGCAGCTCCCGAACGTGGGAAGCGCAAAGGTCGGTACTTACTTGTGTGGGCACATAAAGTAGTTTTTGTTTTGCCTTCTGATGTATGTAGTGCATTTGGGCACGCGTGCAAGGCCGTGATGGTGCACCCCTTCCGAGACTCCGACCAATCTCCACGACCACCAGCGGAGAATTGGGGAGCCTGTGAATTACCTCTATAAAATGATCTTATGATGACTTACAATAACTTCTCAGGACGACGCTCCAAGGAAACCGGAACCCCAAACCGGAATGTCTTGAAATGAACGTGCAAACTTCAGGCGCATCAACACAATTTTGTTTTAATTTTCGACGCCCCCATCGCCATGCTGGTCGGGATTGTTCGCGAGCTCAACTCCGGACGAATGCCTACTTTTGCTCAAGCGAAGATGGAACGTATCGCCAGTATATTACGAAGTCACTGACTGTACGGTCATGGGTATGCGCTTCTGAGAAGTCCAACTGCTAATTTCCGATCTCCGGTCCAAGATTCGAAGCCTGAGCTCGTGCCCGTGCTGCAGGTCCAACTTATCGTACGTACACAAGTCCTCCCGCGTTGGTCTGTCTACGCCGAAAACATACGAGTGGGTCCATATCGGATTTTGGCCCTCCCATCTTGATGATGCTCGCAAGACCGGCAGTACTAACCTCCTCAGCCCTGTCAGGCCACGGATGCTTTGTTGACACGTAAAAGCATCCATTTCGTTTTCGACTCCGATGGGTTCAGAGGTCATAAAATTTCTCGAGTGGGACGGGGTCCTTCGATCTGGGTGCCCGTTACCACTCAATCAATTTGGAGACTCGGAGACATGCAGGATTCGGAAATGCACCCGAAATTGAGTCAACTGATCCACAGATCCGTCTCCCCCTAAAAAGAAGATTGGAAGTCTCTAAATCCCCCACCAGATCGTTACGGAAAGTGATCGTTCCACCACTGGGTTCTAAAAAAACGGTACAGAGTCCAACTCTGGCTACGCGCGCCCATTTTCTCTCGAACGAACCGCGCAGACTTCGTAGCGGCCTATGATAAGCTAAAATGCAACCACGAGTTACGTGCTGCGCAATTCTATGATGGCTCGGCAGTCAAGCCCTGGCCTGGAGCGCTGTTACATGTTCGATCGAAAGTCACGAGGCCCCGCGAGCAGGAACGCGAGCAGCTCTCCCCCTCCCAGGAACGAGAACGCGATAGACTCATAAGGCAAAGGCTACGTCGAAGCCGCCCCGTCTTGGGGTCGGACTTGCCACAAACGTGCGTGATCGGTGATGGGACAGCACACACACCACCTTGGGGCACCCCACCGTTTATCGCAGTATATACGTACACGGAACCGTCGCCGATGTGACGCGAGCGGGACACGCGTGGGGCGTGCGCGAAGGAGAACCGTGGTCGACCGCCCGCATTTGACGGACCGCAGTTATCTTGAACGGGAAGAACAAGGGCCCGGGGGCCAGGTACAGTACTGCGCAACGGCGCCTGGCGGTTGCGCCATTGGGTGTCGGACCCGCTCGCTCAGGGTGGTGGGCTATGGCTGGGTGCAATAGTGACGGCAGTGCGGTACAGTACCTGCCGACATACGGACAGAAATCTTGATTTGCTAATGAAGGAGGAGATGGCGATGATCGTGGCAGAACAAAAGGCAAGTCAAATCAAATTGAGAGTGCAGATCGAATATCGGCGAGCTGCTGTTTGGTGGGGGTGGGGGTGCTGGCCAGCAATTTTCTGCCAACCATTATTGCGTGACTCTGAACATGCCTCGAATCAATACAAACAAGGCCAGATACTGTATGATGTGGTCATCACCTGGACTCACCGTGGGCATTTCACATTGTACGTTGATACTGTAAGCGACTGAATTGAAATAGATTGTAAAATGATTGATGTCGTGCAAGGATCTCAGTGGGATCTCTCCGAAAAGGTGATTTTAAATTACACCCTAAAAAGTTGGCCACGCCCCAGTATTTAGCGCCTGGCACCCGATTCGTTTTATTATCTGCGCCCAATACACGCACTCAGGTATCACAAAATGTTTCAGAAAAAAACTGGCTGGCTGCATGCGAGGCTGGATGTCCTTGCTGCGTGTGCGTCGTTGCAAGCCGTGTTTGAGGCAGCACGTGATTGATCTGCCGGCGAAACTATTGGGCAACCCCCGGTGTCGTGGACATCTCTGCATTAAACGCATAATGTGCACAGGAACTTCACTTATGGAGGTAATGATCAAGGTAATGATGTGGCTATGTTCTGAGACCCGGTACACACGATCGACCTGACAACAAAGTGACGAATGTGAGCTACGACCATGCGGCGCGCCATCGTCGAGCCGATTTTATGTATCATGAATTAGAGTGGTTACACGGCTAGATGAGAAGAAAGAGTAGAAAAAAAACATTACTGTAACAATGTAAAATTCGAAATAGCAAAAGCCAGCATGGGTATCTATGATAGCCAACGCTGTCCTATCCAACGCTATGCCATCGGTCTGTGTATAGCGGGGCTCAATTACGAGCCGGCTCTACGTGCGCACATGCTTGCACCCGCACTCACGTGTCTCTTCCATCTCGCCGATTCGTTCCATGCGTATCCAAGGAAACTTCGGCTGCCGGTTTTCAGTACCACGAGACTAGGCCCTGGGTTCACTTGTGCCCACTGGCGGATACCAGGGACTTCGAAGCATCTCGAGCGAAGCAACAAAAATTACGCTCATCGGACGGAGCTGGTGTCTCGCGAGAACGCTGAGAAGTGGTCCTGCTCAACAAGTCCTAGCCCAATTTCATAGCCCAGATCAGCACTCGCACAAGGAGCGGCAGCGGGGTTGGACGACCGCATAAACTGATATCCCACAAGCAGAGAGTCCCAAAGTAGCCAGGGTTGATCAATCATCGTATCCTCCAAAGGTCGTGGGAAAAACAAAAAAGTGCGTTTTTATTGACGTACTGTACTTGCCATTCTGAACACAAGGGCAGAGTGAAAAAATGCCAAAAACTACTCTGGGAGCCGCTTCATGAATCGTCGACTTTGTCCAGCACCGTATGTTCTGGTGATGCCGCGCGCCGCCGACCCATAGCGCCCAGCGTGGCCTCGTGCACCTGGAACCCAATGTTAACGTAACTCGCCACTTGCCAGTGCCAACGAAACCGGCGGCCGACGCACCCAAAGAAGCTGAATAAGCAGAGGTTTGCACTAACGCCACTGTAAAATGAACGGCTGATGTATGAAAAGTTTTTTAAGGGGTTTTGACGATCTGGTTTACTGGGGACACGCCAAAGATCCAACATGGAGCGCGGTGGAAGCTGGGCCGAAACTGGGCAGAGGTCGAGGGGAAAAAAGGGCAAGGCCTGTCGAGTGGCACCGCCGTCCCAGTTGCTGGCTGCCCTGAAACTTACGCGATCCTGGTCGCTCAACGGCAAAGTGCAGATGGATTTACAGTCGTACTGTAGTAATACTCGTACGGCTGCCGGCGAGGCGGCATGGCTACTGGTCGCTCCGTATGAGAATCCGATGCGAAACGTGGCGCTAGAGCCGGAACCAAACCCGTTGATAAAGGGTTGCATCGTGAGATCAACACCAGACCGAGCGAAGCGAAAGACAGGTTGGGATCGTAAGCCGAAGCCAGGTCGAAGAGTTTCGAGGATTGACATGTTGACAGCTGAATTGCGGAAGCATTGCATTTAGACCTTGTGATGATTGAAGCTCGAAGTGGAGAAAAGAAGACAATTGAAGGAAGAAGCGAAGGCGGCGCCGCCAATGCAGTTTCGGATCGAACAAATTTTGACGAAGACGGATGGTGACAGATTTCAGGGAGGTTGTTGTTGTAAAGAACGAGATTATTGACACAAATTTTGTATGTGTGTCTCGAGGAAGAATAGAAGATAGGGCATGTCCGAAGCAGATGGACGCTTGCCAAGCTGCCAAGCTGCCGGACCGGGGACGCGCCGCTGCAAGTAAGTGTTGACCATGTGGACGCTCTGTGCCGTATCGGCAGGTGACCCTTCGGCCTGAAATCGCCATCGTGTGTAAATTGGCCAGTTTGCCTTTCGAGCCTAATAATGTTGTCACACATGCACTTGAGCAGTGAATTTATTGGACAAGTCGAAATGACTGAGATGGTTGCCAAGGGCTAATCTCGGGTTCTGGAGGGAGCGGCCAAGGGAGCGAGAGGAAAAACAAGCGAAAGGGGCGTCAAGTGGGGCTTGGCGTGTTCCTGCGACCAAGAGGATGGCGGGGATCATCATCCATCATTAGATTTCAATGGGACTGAGGCTATGCGGATGACTTGTTCAAGCCTCGCTCTCTTGTCTCTATGTCCTATTTATCTTCCCCGCTTATGTCGACTTTCTGACGCTTGCTCCCCGCCCGCCGACTTCTCTTCTCTTTCTCTGTCTCTCTGTCTCTCTCTTTTTTCTTTCTTTTTCTTTCTTTCCTCTTACTTTAGTCTTTCATAATGACCGAGGATTATTCGGCGAGCCCAGCCCGACATTCCGCCCCCACTCTCCAAAGAGGTAAAGCATGTCTTCGGTGCAGGTCTGTCTTCCCCGCTCTTCCCCAGGAACCACCCGTCTAATTCCCTTTGCAGGAAGAGAAAAATGGTGATTCCTTCTCTCTCGGCCGTTCTTGGCCGCGTTACTCACATCCCCTCCCACAGCGCTGCGATGGCGCAAAACCCTCCTGCCAACAGTGTGTGCGTGCCAAGAAGCAGGATCTCTGCGAGTACGATGATGGCAAAGGCAAAACACGCACACAGCTCCTCCGCGAGACCGTCGCCCGTCTCGAAGCCCGCATCAGGGAGCTCGAGAGTCCCGAACACACTTCATCTTCTGTACCCCTTTTCGACCCACACGCCATTCCCGGATCAGAGGACTCGTCCTCCTCGGGTGCTGACTCCCCTCTGAGCGTTCCTTTCTCAGCATCCCAATCCCCAATCCCCATCAGTATGTGTCCGCTCGAGCCGAACACTTTTCACATGGTTGACCCGCCTCGTACCTCAGCGTCACCTCCCCCATTGGCCTGTTGTTCTCCGGTCTCATGGGTGTCCAGTGTGAGCATTTCGTTGTGAGCTATCGTTGAGCCTCTGATTCTGAATACTGGTACAGGACCGATGCTATTCTGATTCACCCAACCGCATGTATGCGGCTCAGGCTCCACCTGAGCTCGCCCACTCATTGTCAGTTTCCGCTATTCCCTGAAACCGGTAATGTTTCGCTTATTTTTACTTGAAACAGATTGGAAACATTCATCCCCCACCGTGATCAACTGCTTCTTGGGTTGCACGTCGAGCGATTACGCAATTCCATTCGAGGTCCTATGGAAGACCAACGCCATCCGATGTTGATGAATGCCATCTTCCTGTGGGCATGCTATTTCTCCCGGTCGCCAAGCTTGAGCCAGCAAGAACCCCTCTATCTTTCACGCGCCACAGAGGCTTTTCATGATTGGTTACGGGCACCTACCCAGGTTGTTGACGTTATTCAGGGTTGTTGTCTTCTCTCTCAATTCTTCCTGGTGAACGGCCGCATAATGGAAGGTGGTCACTACGCGAGCACTGCGGCAGCGCTCGCGCTGCAATGGGGTCTCCACAGACAAGGAGCCGAGCAACCGGATGTATACATGAGCCTGGAAGGAACGTTTTCTTTACCACCAGCTCGAGACGCTGTGGAGCGCGGAGAACGTATATTGGCCTTCTGGCAGGTATTCTGCCTCGATCGGTGCTGGTCAGCCGCGCTCCATCGCCCTTCATTAATTTCCGATGGTCCTTGCGGCCTGTCCTCCGTTGTTGTCCCGTGGCCGCAGGACATAATGGAATATGAAGTCGTGAGATTACCGTTCGTTTTCCAGTGTTTGTGTTGACATGTGTATGGTAGGACAATTTTGGCGACCTAGCCCACCTAAATACGGTGCAAACATTCCTTGCCCATCAGATCCAGGTGCCCATTCTCGCAGGCGGCTTTTCAAATTTTGCGTTGCGTGCCAAAGCATCTGCACTTTTTGATCTTGCCGCCAAAGTGTCTTCTGCATGGAATACTGGTATGTGATTTCTCGAAGGGCATTCATGTCAGTCACCCTCATGTCTTTCACACGAACAGCCGGCGTTGCATTGTCCCAACTTTCTGACCAAGACACGCTGGCGGTGGAGGACTCTATCAACCGTTTCGTTGTGAGCCTGATCCCAGTGCACCAGATTGGCGCTCTTCACACCAGCGACAAACACAACATGATCGTGGTGCACACAATTGCGCAAGCTGCACTTATTCGATTGTTCTATCTCCGTGCCGAGGTAGACCAACTGTGGAGCGAGAAGTGCATGCATGCAGCTCGCGGTATGCTGCTGATTATTGGCCAAGTGTCTGACATGGACATCGAGTTCCTCGATCCAATTGTCGGAGTGAGTCCTTTCTGCAGTCCCATCGCTTTCCTACTTAGAGATTGTAGTGCTGCTGGGCGTCAGCAGCCCACTTCTTCGTTCGCGAGATTGCCCAGATGAAATCATGGTCGTCGATTGCGTCCAATGAAGCCGGAAGCCACGTCGGGACCATCACAGCCATGTTGTCGCGGCTTAGTATGGCCTTCCCATTGGCAGGTGTGCCTGGCGATAGCCCATCAGGGAGAAGCCATACTCATTTCCATTGACAGGCTTCTTGGCCTCCAGACTACAGACATCGCTCGGTTTATCATGACTTTGCCACATGCCCGACGACTTGGACGAAAAACATGGCCGGCACGAGTTATGAAAGGGACGCCTTTCACGTTCCCTTTTCCCATGATATTTGATCCCGCGGACTCGGACCGGCACGTAGACTGGCATCGCGACATCGCCCATGACCCCCAGACAGACATTTGTAGCTTCACGGACTACTGTGCATATTTCGCTATTTCCTTTCTCGTATCCTATACCAACCCTCCTCGGACATTTGTAGGCCAAATTTCAGTCGGACATTAGCATCTCTCTCGTGTATTACTTTTTCCCAGACTCTCGATCTCTCCATTGTCACCGGACAGTTTGTGGACAATAGTGACATGTACTGTTTTTTTTTATATCTCTGCGCTATCTATTTAGCCACCACTACGTGTTTTACCTTTCCGCAGCAGTTTTGTCGTCCCTGTTGCCAGGCATTTGTGATCGACGGTAAATTGCTAAACAAGGGAAGGGGACGTGCATGACCATGTCGGTCGGTATTTCGTACCGCCCGACTGTGTTTCGCGTAAGAGAGCAAGCGAGATACACTCGGGTAGCTCGAAAGAGAGTGGGTGAGAGAGACTAGGCCTATTCTAGAAATCAGTGGCTCGATCATCATTATGGTGCCATGAGCGTACTGGTCCGTGTTGAAACCCTCAATGGCTACCCACGATCCACGAGATCCTCCCAGTCGCTCGACCACCGCATCTGGTTTACCTAGATCTGTGCACAGACACACACCCTCTTACTCTTCCACTGCCAGCGAATCCAATCAGTCCCCTTGCGGCTCCCTCTTTGATCCGATAGACTTCTCCTCACACAGCCTCCGTCTCGCTTCCTCCCATGCCGTCCGCCCGGCACTGCCATTTCGACAGCCTACCACTACCGCCGACATGCACCACCCGCATCGCAGGACATCCCACACTTCGACCTTACACCGCGTCGCGTCGGGTATACGTCGGCTGGCGTCCTCGCCTGGCCCCACAGACGATGACTGGACCATCTTCAGCGAAGCCATGGCGCACGACTCGGCGCCGCCGCTATCATCGTCCTCGCCTGCCCGCGCCGCGCTCTCGCTCTCCCTGCCCGATCCCAGCACAGGCGAGACGGGGTATTCCAACCGCTGGACGCACTCCCCCGTGTCGGATTTACATCACGACGAGCATTTCCCGCCGCCGGCTGAGGTGGCAGAGGAGGAAGAGGAGGAGGAAGAGTGGGAGAGGCGTCGGTCCTACGATGGGGGGTGCAGCTCGAGCACTGGCCAACACGCGGTGCATATAAATGTGGACTCGGACACCGAGCCGCCGTCGGCCTCCTTGAAGGACACGATCCGGGAGGACTCCAAGCTCCCCAGCGGCGCAGGGCGCCGCCTGCTGTCGCGCGTGCCCGCGCTGCCCACGCTCTATCGCAACATCCTCAAGTGCAGCCTTGCGTACTTTTTGGGCTCGCTGTTCACGTACTACGCTCCACTTTCGCGGCTCATTGTCGAGCTGACCCAGGATGGCCCTGGCGAGAAGTATCCCTCTGCCGCAGGCCACATGGTCGCGACTGTGTAGGTCTGCCCTTGGGCCTAGAATGTGTTTCGTGTCTGAATTTCTCGCCATTTAGTGCCGTATATTATAATCCTGCGAAGACAATTGGGGGAATGCTGGAGGCGGACATATACTGCGTCATGGGCCTCGGCTTTGCGTCGTTCATCTCTCTCGGGAGCATGTACACCTACTGGGCGCTCGAGCCCCACGCCGGGTGGGAGTGGCTTGCGGATTCTCTCGTGCTTATCTGGATTTTCGTTGGCATGTCGCTCGTCGCGTGGTTCAAACTTTGGATAGCCAAACCAACTTTCAATCCAGGTCGGTCGTGCGCGCACCCTAGAATCTTTCCGATCTGACGATGTGATGCGCAGCCGCAAGCATGACGTCGATTATCCTTTTTGTCGTGTAAGAGCACGACCTTTTCCTTTGCTCGGGGGGTGAACTCATGGCCGTAGGGTCGTCAAGGAAGGTGGGGTAGAGACACTGCTCCAGGTCGCCCTCCTCGTTGCGATCGGGGCGTGCGTCTCAAATCTCGTGTGCGTTACTCTTTGGCCACAATCCGCGAAGAAGAACCTGCAGGCGAACATGGTCAAAACGCTCGACTCATTTTCGACGCTCTTATCGCTGCTCACCGGCACGTTCCTCCTCGACGACGAATTCTTCCAGCCTTCGCAGGAGAAGATCTCCAAAGCCGTCGCGGACCACCAAGCGGCCTTCACCGGGCTCAAGAAGAATCTCGACGAGGCGCGCAGCGAACGCCTCTGCGGCGGTCCTACGACCCGCTCGTCGAGAGGGAGTGGCGATCCTTACGAAGACGCAGTGGACAGTCTCACGCGCCTCGCGCAGCACCTCAACGGCTTGCGGAGCGGCACGAGCCTGCAATACGACCTCGCAAAGGCGCACCGGGACGGCAAGGTCGCGATTCACCGGCGCCCCTCATATGGCAAGACGTTCGCGAACGTACTTGAGACGAAGGGGAAAGCGGCGTCGGATGGACGCGATGATACTGAGGAGGTTATGCTTCGGGCTGCCGCGGCCATGTTTGGCGACCTCGTGGGTGAGCTCGAATCCCCCTTGCGAGCCCTTTCGGTGAGTTCTGGCCGTTCATATCCACCGCCTTGAGAGATCATATTTATTTATTTTTCTTCCCCGGAACAGTCGACATGCACGAGGGCCATTGGGCGTCTTCGCGAGATATTCTCGAATCAGGGGACGTCCGCGGACGCTGAATCCGTGTTGGACGAGTCCATCGATCTCGCAAATGTGATCCAACGAGCGCTTTACGAATTCGATAGTACCTCTAACCACACTCTGTTGCGCCTGTACCATCGGGTCGACGTTTCTGCTGCCGACTCTCACGCTTCCATGACTTCGGCAGATGACAATCCCAATCCCTTTCTATCTGGAAGTGACAGCGAACACGTATTCCTGGTATACTTGTACGTGACTGGTTTTTTGCTCGGTGCCGTTGTCCCCGCTGACCGTCCTGAGGCAGCTTTATATTCACGCTGCAGGAGTTTTCGCGCGAGCTCATTTCGCTTACAGTCGCAATGAGCCGGATCTATGCAGCCGAGCACCCCAGCACCTCCGGCAAATGGTATTCGCCCGTCTTTTCGGCCTTGTCGAGCGTGTTTTGCTGCTTTCGACCCTGCGCAAAGAGGTCGGAACCGCGGACGAGGCCCAGCGACAGGCCAGTGCCGAGGCCGAGAGGGCTGCACAGGAGACTATGTATGAAAAAACATGTCCCGCGTGGTCCGGACTGTCCTGACTGATATGGCGCGCGCGAACAGCGGGGATGTTGACGAAGGAAAGGTCACGAATTGCGTATTCGTTCCCGAAAGTCCGGCCACACGCACCAGACACGGTGCAGACGCCGTCGCGCGTGGGCCTGTCCGCCTGGCGTCGGTTTCAGCTGTCGCTGTGGACGTTCGGAGGACGCTTGCAGGATCACGACGTCAAGTATGCGGTCAAGACGGGCATGGCTACCGCTATACTCGCGGCGCCGGCATTCATCGGGGCGACGCGCCCGACGTTTATGGAGTACCGTGGGGAGTGGGCGTTGATTTCGGTGAGTAGTGTCGTTGTCTGTTGTGTTGGTGACGTCGTGTCGACTTTCGGCGTACAGTTCTTCGTCGTGATGTCCCCGACTATCGGCGCGGTACGTTGTGTTTATGTGTAGAGGTCAAATATTAACCTGATATGCAGACCAACTTCCTCAGCGTGCATCGCGTGCTTGGTACATTGTGAGTGGGCTTCGATCTCTGAGACTTTCGTTCCGTCATATCGATGACGCTTTCTGATTCGCAGGTTCGGCGCCGCGACGGCAGCCTCCGCCTACACGCTGTTTCACAAAACACCGGTCATGCTGGCTGTATTCGGGTTCTTCTTCTCGATGCCCTGCTTTTACTACATCGTCGCTAAACCGCAATACGCGACGACCGGCCGATTCGTTCTCCTGACATACAACCTGACGTGCTTGTTCAGGTGAGCGTGTCCTTCCTCAGAAGATCATCGTTATATACTAACGGAGAGCAGTTATAACTCGCGACAGATGGACATATCGGTCGTCGACATCGCGTTCCATCGCTCTACGGCCGTCACGGTGGGGGTGGTATGGGCCGGCTTCGTCTCGCGATTTTGGTGGCCCTCCGAGGCCCGCAGAGAACTCAGCAAGCAACTCGGGGAGTAAGTACGACCCCCCGTAGATGTCGTGGAGCGACTGACGATGGACACGTATTAGCTTCTTGTTTGAACATCGGCTGGCTGTACACGCGTCTCGTCGCGTCCAATTCGTTTTCTCCCGAGAATCCGATGGAAGTGGCCGATGCGGCACATGACGATCCCAACGAAGAGACGGCGCTGCTTCTTCCGCGGACGCTGAACAAGTCCGTCGAGGAGTTCATGGCGATGTACGTCATACTTTTTTTTTTCCGGGGTGACTTTAATGCTGATGCCGAACGTAATAGGGAGCTGCACTTGCAGATCAAACTCATCGAACTGCAGGATCTGCTCAAGCAGACGCAGCATGAACCGCGTCTAAAGGGCCCATTCCCCGTCAAATTATATCGCTCGATTCTGGCGAGCCTGCAAACGATACTGGATAGACTCCATAGCATGCGATGCGTCACGACGCGCGAGGAATGGTATACGGTGAGTTATGGTCACGCGCGAGGGGGGTACCCGTTGATTCTAGATGGAATGCAGAGCGTGCGGCGCGATTTCATACTGCCAGTCAATAAGGAGCGGCGGGAGATGGTCGGAAACATCATTTTGTACTTTTCTACATTGGCTTCCGCTTTTCGATTCAAGGCGCCACTACCGCCATACCTACCGCCCGCGGAACAGGCGAGACAACAGCTGGTAGGCGGTATTTTTTTTTTTTTGACAGTTTGGGCTCAGCGATGTGCGTATGCGTGTGTAGGTAATAGCTATCCGAAATCTGGACGTCGTGAAGAATCGTGAGATCAAGGGCTCACGGCAGCTGTTGTACTTCGCGTATGCACTGACGATGCAAGGCATCACGCAAGAGCTCGATTTTCTCGGTCGGACGTCGCAGGATGCATTCGGAGTTATTGGACAGAGCACGGAGGTGTTCGAGAACATGTTCCGTGACGATACCACGAGTTCGAGTTTAGTTTAGATAATCCAATGACACATCACATTGCCTCGCCTCGCCTCGCCTCGCCTCGCCTCACCTCATGTTGTTGGAGAGACGTGGTGCTCCCTGGGAGCCCTGTGCAGTGAGCCGCCCGACCTCTGCACTCTGCACTCCGTCCTGCCACGCCCCCCATTCACAACAACTTCGCGGTATCCTCGCTGTTCAAAGCTACGACCTGGTGTTGACACTTTCGGTCTGTAAACAAAACAAAAAAAACTTATGCCCGGCGGGCTACTAGCCGAACAAGAGCGCGATGCCATCGAGTTGTTTGGCCGTGCTGACCGTGTGGTACCAGACACCAACTCCGTCGTGCGTTGCGTCCCTCTCCCCCCCCCCCTCCTTCCCACTTTCTCTCTCCCGCTCACGCACGCACCCGCCGTACAGAGAAAACATGCACTGAGTCACGCGATAAAGCTCGCCCATTCCCACCATACGTCGCTCAGACGCATGGCCGCCAGCAATATCGCCAAGTTTTTCAAGGCGTTCCCGGATCTCGAGGAGGACGCTATCAATGCCGTGTATGACCTCTGTGAAGACCAGGACCCCAACGTGCGTCGTATTTGTGGGCAACGCAACACGCCGCCCATCGGCTGAACTCGTCTTACAGATACGGATCGAGGGATACAAGGCCATCGTGCGGATGTCCGAGGAGCAGCCTAGATGGCTGGAGCGGAACGTGGACGTGTTGGTGCAATTGCTGCAGAGCGGTGCGTTCGCCCCCCCCCCTTTTTTTTTTGTCCCCCTACTGCACTGTTTATTTAATGTTGGTTTTGCAGACGAACCGGAGGAGGTCGCGGTGGTCAAGATGGCGCTCATACAGCACCTCGAGCTCGACTCGAAGGTCACCCTCGGCGTCCTCTGCGACCAAATCGTGCCCCCAGACGACCCCATGGAAGACGAAGACAAGACCATCCGCGAGCGCCTCCGCGCGCTCGTCGTCGCATTCCTCGCCCAGGACGCCCGTTCGCCCCTCCTCGCGCAGCTGCAGGGCCAAGGGCGCGGTGCCGCCGAGCAAGAAGATGCGCTGATAGACACCCTCATCAAGGTACGTGTGGCGCGATTTGCACTTCTGCGTACTGATGGCGCTCTCGCAGGCAGTATCCAAATCCCCCGCGGCGGACGTGGCGAAGATCATCGAGGACATCCTCGTCTTCCTGCCCTCGTTCAACGACGGACGCCCAACGCGGCGCGGGAACGAGCTCGTGCTCCTACTGCTCGCGCGCGCCGCCTCGGCGCTCAGGGAGGACCTCGCGCCCGGGCGCAACCCGGCGAGCCTGGAGCAGTCCCGCGTGTACCTCGAGCTGTCGGACCTCTTGTGCCGCGCGAAAAGCGCCGCGGATCCGGTGCAGCTCCTGCGCTTCTACTGCACGTCCTCCCTCATGGGGAAAATGACGCTCGGAAGGCTGTCGCAGGACTCGCGCGCGTTCTTCGTCGCACGTCTGGCTGGCGCCCTTGCGGCGTGCAGTCATCAGAAGAGCCCGGAGTCGAGCGAGCTCGCGTCGATGCGGCGGCAGGTCGTGGACGCGCTGAGCGTCATCCTCCCCGTGCGCGTCCTGTCGTGACTACCGCGACTCACACCGCTCACCCCCCAGGCAGTTTTTCATCCAAGTGGCCCCGTCGGACGCGCAAGCGTGGGGGTCGTGCGAAATTCTATTGCAAACATGCCAGCAGGTTGGTGGACCGTGACCTTGCGGGAAGATTGACAAACGTGATCTTTATCTTTTTTTTTTTTTCTTTCTTTCCCGCGCCCAGAGGAAGGAACTGCAAGCCAACTGGACCGTTCCAACGCCTCTCCTCTCGGTTCTGACTGAGATCTCTCGTCTAGCTGATGAACAAGAGAGCCCCGAGTCGAAGCGGGTAGCGGATCTCAGCAGGGTTTGCCTTCAAGCTCTTCTCTTCTGTCCTTGCCCTCTCCAACTATTACCTTTTTTTTCGGCCCACTAAATTAGGCGCTGACCCGCCACCCGCATCCCGCAAAACCGCCACCAGCACCACCATCAGCACCACCTCCCGACACCAAAGAGTTTGTCAATTCTCCTCCTCCAACTAAGCGGAAAGCAGGGCGTGAAGAGCCAGGCGTGCCTCAAGAGCAAAATGGAACTCAGAAGCTGTCCATCCGGGGGCAACACGCGCATCGCCAACGACGTCACCCCAAAGATATCACATCGTCTTCGTCCCCTCAGCAGTCTGTGGGCTCGGGGCATCAACTCCGGTAGAAGCAGCAGAAGACGGCGACCGGTGGCAGCAGTCATCAACGATGACGAAGCGTCTGAAAGTGGCGGACGAGGAGAAACCATCATTGTTACTGCGGATGGGACATCAACGCCGTACACCGGCGGGGGGGCGTGGCCGACAAGGATTGAAATCAAAGTCCCCACCCGCGCGGCAAGCAGCAGCAACAGCAGCATCGCTTGGATCTGCCGACGCCTGCGGGGACACCGGACGTTTCGGTTGGGATCAGCATCAAGGGCGCGGCGCGGTCACGGCCGCATCCACACTCTCTGCTGGAGAGGATACAGGGAGATGGAACTTGATAGCAGGGCGAAGTTTAGTTTTTACTAGTCGAATGACCGCGAGAACTCTCGATCGAGTTATCTATCACCGTTACGTGGCTCTGTCCAAAACCAAACTTTAAATGTCCGTCTGTCCGTGAGCCGTGAGAGCGCAGACGTGTCCGCTAACCCCTGCGCTTTTCGACCCCATTCGATGAGGATACTCAGCGGCGACTCGACGACCAGATTCTTGCTGGCCGCAGCCCTCTTCCTCGCCCCGTCTTTCGTCAAAAGTAGCTCCTCCGGGTCTGACTTGGTGCGTCTTTCATGACCCCGCGCGACTTTTCTTGACCACCCCAACTGGTGCAGGAGATAAGGCAGGCGTCTGGCTCCGCCCACGACACAATATGCAGCGAAGTGCGTGGGGGGTCTTTTTTTTTCTTTTCCTCGAACGAACAGGAAGTGAGACCGGTATGGCTCTGATAGGTGATGTGTATCGAGTGTAGCGTGGACGGCAGCACAGCGCGATGTACGTGGTCTATTCTCACGCGCCCGCCCGCCCGCTGAGGGTTGGTTGTTCACTGACACACTCGTGCGCCAGATATCCTGCGCACTACGGGAAAACAGGAGCTGGGATGGATGGCCATGTACGCTTACGCTTACACCCGACCTCCTCCCTCCGTCGCGCTGACGTCCAGCCCACGCACGCTAGCGGCTTCGGGCGTACCATGGGCGACAGCCCGATGGTGGTCGTCTGGCCCTCGCGCGGCGCAGACGGCGGCTATAGCTCCGTGGCGCTCTCGCAGCGCAAGGCGCCGTACGAGGTCATGCCGACGCCGGATCCGCACCCGCCGTTCGCCGCCAAGCTCTCGCTCACCGATACCTACGTGCGTGCATCCCTTATACCATTTTTTGTTTTTGTTTTTTTTTTTCCGTTTCTTCAATTGCGTTTTTGTACAGGTCACCGTGGCGAACCCGCAAATAGCGTTCACTCGGAACGTAAGTCTCGTGCGTGTATACGCGGCTTTTTGTGGCTTGACGTTTCGCGCAGGCCCCGCCGGATGGGATGCAGAACATCATTTGGGCGTTCAGTCGCTCGCCTCCGGAATCGGATGACCCCGGTGCCCTCATCTCGATACACCATAAGGTCGGCCGCGGCATGCTCAACCTCACGCGCGTCCCTACCATCCCCGCTGAGCCACCAGCCCCACTGCCCCCTCCTCCCCCCCCAGTGCATATCGACCATCCCCACCCCAATCCCGAAGACGAAGATGACCACGACGACGACGACGAGAAGGCAGAAGATGATGAGGGTGAAACCCACGATGAGGATGGCGCCAGCGGCGGTTCTGCGAGCTTCGTGCACGGCGCGCTCTGCACCGTGGGGTTCTTGCTCGTCTTACCGTCCGGCGCCCTCGTGGCCCGATATGCGAAAGCGACTGCAAGTCCTAGGGCGTTCCTGCTGCACCGCCTGCTACAGTTTGGCGTCGGTTCGTGCCTCTACTCCCTCATCCCCAGTCGTGCTTCACCCAACTGCCCGTTATTCAGCCGGCGCGTCCATCGCGGGAGGCACGCTCGCGTATCTGTTCATGGATAACCACGGCTCGAGTATAGCACACAAGGTGACGTTGTGATCCTCACCCGGCTTTCCACCGTACTGACGACCGATCCCCGGGCAGGTGGGAGGTGCCGGCCTCGTGCTGCTGTACGTCGTGCAATGCGCAATCGGGAGCTGGGTCCACCGCATTCCAGCTGAGAGGCGCACCGGCGCGCACGGTGCGTTGCTGGGTGGCGTGGGCGGCGCCATCGTCCTGCTCGCATTTTTCGAGACGTGGCTCGGCCTCGTCTCGGCGGGCCGGTCCACGCTCGTGTGGTCCGCGCTGTTATTCGTGAGTCTTATGCTCTCTGCCTTGAACAACAGAGCGTTGATGGCCGCGCTTAGACCGTCCCTTCCCTGTACGTTGTCGGGGTGATGGTGGTGCAGCGGCGATTTGGGTCTGTGAAGGAGGACGCGAAGGGAGAGTACGTGGCGTTGGACACGCGTCCTCCTTCAAACGACGAACTCGAGGAGCTCGAGGACGGTGATGAGAAATTATAGAATGCCCTAATTATGTTATGTATTGGCCCGTTGCCCGCTGCTTGTCTCTTTTTCTTGTCTGTGCTGTGTAACTGTGATGTCTGCGAATTGACCTGGCGGGTTGAAGTTGTAACGCCGACAGTATGGAGAGCACTGCCTTGCATGACCCATTCCGAGTTGTCAAAAGGTCAGGTCAGTACGAAATCACGAACTGTATTTTATTAATCCGAAGCCATTTATCTATGTTGTGTCCGAAAACGATGTTACGTTACGTACACATTGCGGCAATGGTCAAGGGCACGGTTACCAACTTGCAGCTACTCCCTCGCCCGAAATACCCTCTCAAAAATGACAGTCAAAGAACAGGTCGTTCACCTTAACCTCACCCGCCTTATCCGGGGTCTCGACAAATCCGTCAACGAGGCCGACCGGGATACGGGACGCAGCGCAATGCTTCGAATTGGAGAATGTGCTACAGGTAAATACATCCCTTGTTCAGTGAGGCCATTGCATCACAAGCACGCCTGAAAATTGCTGGGAGACGTGGAGCTCGACAATAAGATTCAGCGTGAGTCCACATTCTCGAAACCCAAATACTTTGGCACCGACTAGCTAAATGCGCAGAAAGCTTGGGGAGCGCCTGCCGGACACCCGTGTGGACAAGCTGCGCGCTGTATGTTATCCGTCGACGGGGTACGTCTCCCATGTGTATGCCGGAATCCCTGTATCAATTTCCCTTCTTTTTTTTTTAGCAGGTCGCTCTTGAGCCTTCGCGTCTAGAGCCCTTCCTTCCTACCGTACCGCACCCATCCCTCTGTCACCCGAAAACCCGATCCGCTAACGATCCAACGCCTTGCACCCTCACACGTCACGTCAGGTCTCCTCACCAACCACTGAAGAAACGGAGGGCCAGATGTAGACCTGCTCCTTGGCTCGGCCGACAGGCCTCTTCCTTCCTTCCGCTGGATCGGACGCCGTTCCACGACCGGCGCGCGCAACTCGGGAGGGAAACGACGCGGGGGCCTGCGTCTGCGCTCGCTGCTGCAGGAAGGAGGAGCTGGCGGCGCAGCTTGCTCAGATGCCAGGCCAGCTGCAGCGGACGGAACGCAGAGCACTTACTCCGATACGCTGGGGGCGGACGGACGGACTAGGGGGTGCTGCGCGCCGTGGAGGAGATGGTGAGTGCGAACCTGGAGGTGGCGAAGCAGGTGCGGGTGCGGGTGCGGGTGTACGATCACCGTGGGAAGGCACTCGGAACGACGTGTCTGACGATATCGAGCGTCGTCTTCGTCGCGATTACATTTTTAATCCATGTTCTTTGTCATCCGATTCACCTGAGGGACGGTGGGAGACGGCTGTTGGCGTCGTGTTGAACCAGGTACTTTTTCCGGTTATTCGATGTGCGATTTTACCGCTCGACACCTTGCCTGTGACTGAGTTGTCAGCGTGCACCGCCTCAATGAACTATTATCAGCCGAAGCACGTCACGTTATAGTTCGGATCGCCTGAAGAAAATCAACGGGTTATTGTAGCGGTTCTATCTAGGCGTTAATACAAGTAGTCCAACTCTGCCCATGTACGAAAGTCGACAGATCGAGGCGGGTTTCGTGATCGCCGGCAACCCAGATAGTATTCGGGCGATGAAGACTTGTTCTAAGTGTTTGCGGGATCCACATTAGGAGTTCACCTTCAGTACCACATATCCATC
Source organism: Lactarius vividus (assembly GCA_021527035.1). Taxonomy (NCBI): domain Eukaryota; kingdom Fungi; phylum Basidiomycota; class Agaricomycetes; order Russulales; family Russulaceae; genus Lactarius; species Lactarius vividus. The sequence continues at coordinate 39,771 of JAKELG010000143.1, read as the reverse complement.
CCTCCTGATTGATCACGGAGTTGTTAGCGAAGTCGACGTGGCTTTTAATTTCCGAACTTCTTGTCGTAGCGTTCAACATACGAATTGTTCCATCCTCCGAGCCCGAGACGATACGTTGGCCATCTGGCGAGAACGCCACAGACCTGACCGAACCCGTGTGACCGGTAAATGGGCCCGCCTCTGTCTCTCCCGTGCTCGCGTTCCACACACGAATTGTTCGATCGTCCGAGCTTGAGATGATGCGCTGGCCATCTGGCGAGAATGCCACAGACCAGACTGAATGTGTGTGACCGGTAAATGGGCCCGCCTCTGTCTCTCCCGTGGTCGCGTTCCACACACGAATTGTTCGATCGGAGGAGCTTGAGACGATGCGCTGGCCATCTGGCGAGAATCCCACAGACAAGACCGAATGCGTGTGACCGGTAAATGGGCCCGCCTCTGTCTCTCCCGTGCTCGCGTTCCACACACGAATTGTTTCATCGTCCGAGCTTGAGACGATGCGCTGGCCATCTGGCGAGAATGCCACAGACCTGACCGAATCCGTGTGACCGGTAAATGGGCCCGCCTCTGTCTCTCCCGTGGTCGCGTTCCACACACGAATTGTTCCATCCTCCGAGCTTGAGACGATGCGCTGGCCATCTGGCGAGAATGCCACAGACCAGACCCAATCCGTGTGACCGGTAAATGGGCCCGCCTCTGTCTCTCCCGTGGTCGCGTTCCACACACGAATTGTTCCATCGGAGGAGCTTGAGACGATGCGCTGGCCATCTGGCGAGAATGCCACAGACCAGACCCAATCCGTGTGACCGGTAAATGGGCCCGCCTCTGTCTCTCCCGTGGTCGCGTTCCACACACGAATTGTTCCATCGGAGGAGCTTGAGACGATGCGCTGGCCATCTGGCGAGAATGCCACAGACCAGACCGAATCCGTGTGACCGGTAAATGGGCCCGCCTCTGTCTCTCCCGTGGTCGCGTTCCACACATGAATTGTTCCATCGTCCGAGCTTGAGACGATGCGCTGGCCATCTGGCGAGAATGCCACAGACCTGACCGAATCCGTGTGACCGGTAAATGGGCCCGCCTCTGTCTCTCCCGTGGTCGCGTTCCACACACGAATTGTTTCATCGTCCGAGCTTGAGACGATGCGCTGGCCATCTGGCGAGAATGCCACAGACCAGACCCAATCCGTGTGACCGGTAAATGGGCCCGCCTCTGTCTCTCCCGTGGTCGCGTTCCACACACGAATTGTTCCATCGTCCGAGCTTGAGACGATGCGCTGGCCATCTGGCGAGAATGCCACAGACCAGACCCAATCCGTGTGACCGGTAAATGGGCCCGCCTCTGTCTCTCCCGTGGTCGCGTTCCACACACGAATTGTTCGATCGTCCGAGCTTGAGACGATGCGCTGGCCATCTGGCGAGAATGCCACAGACCAGACCGAAGACGTGTGACCGGTAAATGGGCCCGCCTCTGTCTCTCCCGTGGTCGCGTTCCACACACGAATTGTTCCATCGTGCGAGCTTGAGACGATGCGCTGGCCATCTGGCGAGAATGCCACAGACGAGACCGAAGACGTGTGACCGGTAAATGGGCCCGCCTCTGTCTCTCCCGTGGTCGCGTTCCACACACGAATTGTTCGATCGTGCGAGCTTGAGACGATGCGCTGGCCATCTGGCGAGAATGCCACACACAAGACCGAATGCGTGTGACCGGTAAATGGGCCCGCCTCTATCTCACCCGTGGTCGCGTTCCACACATGAATTGTTCGATCGGAGGAGCCTGAGACGATCCGCTGGCCATCCGGTGAGATCGAAATGGACGAAACCCTGCCCCCAGGATTTGGGATCACCATCTCCGATGATGGCCAGTGAGAAAGTCGCCCACGTTCCACGCCCAATATCCGAGGAAATGAACTGGAATAACATGCAGAGACAGGAGAAAGAGACGGTGCAAATGATAGAGCAGAAACATAGACATGTGGAGCACTCTTCGCCATGGCCATCCCGAAATGCCGTATGAAGACAGACGCATCATTGACGAACAACCTCAATTTCTCTAGTTCCGTCTGAGAAACCTGTTTCAATCGTAGGTATTAGTTGTCCGCCCTCATCCAATCAACGATTCTACTCACACCTTGGTTACCGGCTTGACCAGAGGCTAACCACGTGTTCACAACCGAACACGCTGCCAAAGTAAGACGCAGATCGCTTGTCAAGCTGAAGGCCTCCAACCAAAACAGAAGTTTATGCTCGAAGAAACTTCGAAGCTTTCCAAACAGATCGCTTTCGAAACCGATATGTTCCATATGATCATCCCAGAAACGACACGCGTACAACAGAGCAGGTGGGATGTGTTTATCAACACGCGAGTTGAGGTCTGCAACGTCCTTGTTGGCAAGATACGACGTTTCGAGATTGCAGATGTTGAATTTAAGATCCTTGAGCAGTAGATCCAGACAGGAATGCGCCAATCGATGGTGAGCGTCACGAAGGCCGACACAAAAATCGCCACTCTTCTCTTTGGTTGTAAGGAAATCCCGGAATGACGTATGAAGGGGAATGATGGGGAGGTTTTCATCGGATGAATTGACATTACTCAACAACGAGCCTAGGCGACGAAGTAACATAACGACGGCATCACCGTCGGAGGCATGGTCAGACGCGTGTCGCAGAGTGGTCAAGGAGCGGATACTGAGGGGTTCGAATGAGGCAATGAGCTGTCCCACAACTGAGCGAAAAAGTAGCCGCGAATTCTCGTGAGTGAAGTATCCTTCAAGGACTTCTTTGTACAATTCGTCCAATGGGTCTTGTCCAAGGCGACCCGCAGTGGGCTTCAAAAGATGATTTATACAATTTAGCTTGCTCAAGCCAAAGACGTCGGGAGGGTCTAAGATGTATCCACATGCGACCGCCGCCCACTGAAACGAACCCTCCGCCCTTTTTGTCAGCTCGGCGCCATAGGTTTTGACGTCCGAAGGAAGCTCGTTCTGGAGAAACGCGAGAATATCGTTATATGTGGTAGCAGCCAGCTCAGTATCATTCATGTATTTGATTTTGACGGCTCCGGCGAACGCAGACTCGATGACGTGCTCAGGTCGCGAGGTGATGAGTACACGAAAATTGGATGGCAGTTTAGAAATGGCTTTGGCAAGAAATTTGTGTATGCCATTTTTACTAGTTACATCCCCACTCTCGTCCAAGGCATCGATTACGACAAGAATAGGACCGACGATATGCAGATCCTTAAGCGGTTCCAGAATAAGCGATTCGAACAGGGTGCCGTAGTCACGGGTTCCAGTTCGAAGAGACGATTTGTCCTTTACCACCCTTCCCAGCGCAGCTTTGAACGAAGGATAGCGATCGGAGAGATCGCGAGCAAGAGTCGTAAAGAGGTGGTAGGCTTCCCGTTTGGATTGCTCCTTCCGCAAAAAGATAAAAGATGACGTAAGACGATTCATTTTGTCGAAGCGACGAGCGATCTCGTGCGCGATCGATGACTTTCCAGTGCCTGCTTGTCCGAGAAGAACGAGACAACGCTCCGAAGCCGGATCGTTCACCCAGTTGTCAATGAAGTCCAGGAACGCCGTGCGAGTTCCTGTAAGACAGCCCTTGCTGGGCGTAAATCGTGAACCTGTCCCATATGGGATTTCTCCAATTTTTCTATCCAGATCTATAACGATTGTCAGATCGATAACGTTCTATCTGTCAGAACAACGTACCGGTATCTGAGACTTGGCCAGACACCCACTTCAGCTGGGTAGCGATCCCGTCGAGCTGACTCGAAATCCTGCCGACATCGGCCGAAATTATTCCTACGTCGTCCAGGATTTGAAGTGCGGTCATCTCTGTGGTGATGCTAGCCTCATCCAGGAAAGCTTTTCGGTGTTCAAGAAGGGTGGCGCCGAAGTCCTCCATTTTTTTGTCCACTTGGCTGCCTGTATTCTTCAATATCCGCTTCCCTGAAAAACTCATGTTTACGTCGGCTACTGAAATGGGCAAAGATTACGTACATAATTGCGAGTCCTTTGCGTATGACCGAATAAAGTCACAGCAATTACAGACATGCTGCAACATCAGCGTAAGAATTTGTGCCTGCCTCGAATCACGTCCGATCGCTCTGAAACGGTCTTCCTGGTTTGCGAAATCAAATGCATCGTGCATGGCGACAAGTAACGTTCCGATGTTGTCGTCGCGTTGAAACTGTTCTAGGAGGGTCTACCACCCAAACAAACATTGCATGAGTATTTAGATCCAACAATAACGCAAACAGATCACCTTGGGGATCGCAAAAAGTAGATTATATGCCATCTTTGTGTACGGGTGAAGCTGAAGACAATATTCGGCTTGGTCAAGGATTGGAAAACAGGACGGACAATATAACGCACCTCTGCAACCGGGCTCACAGTTTCCATCACCCACTTGATCCTCCCAAGAGCACCTTCCCATTTATTCGACAGATTGATGGTCGCCATAGCTTCGCCGGCGCCATGGAGAGCACTCTCAGCAGGTGACACTCCCCGACGATCGGCTGCTGGAGGGATAGGGGTACTTGTTTCAGAGCCGCTGGCGATGGCGGATCGAGTGCGATTCGTGGACTCCTGGGTCACAGAAGGCCTCTCAGCTTCTTGCGAGTCGCTGATTGTGGTTGATCGGATAATGGTGGCGTCGATGGGCGAGATCGGATTGGAAGTTGTGTTTGATGACACAATGACTGTCAAGTAAAGCGTGACCGACTCTCCAACCTGTCCATCGCCATTGTTGAAGACAAAAGGTGTGTCTATCACGCGAGATGTTAGATAGTCGAACAAGTGAGGTTTCTAATAAGAAACGAACCGGTTTGGGAATCGATAGGTGTCATCTCATGCTCCCCGATAAGAATATCTCGACGTGCGAACCGTTCGGCATAAAGGCGCAGTATAAGAGGTGTGGACGGTCGTAGAATGCTGAACAGAGCTCTCAGCCGAAGACGAGGACTAAAAGGGACTTGGATGGCTCACAATGCACCAAGATTCTCGTCCCACCTCGCAGTCTGCCTCTTGGCGGGAACGCTTGGTGTCTTCTTTTCCATCGTATGACTGGTGACAGTAACAAAGAACTTTGGGCCAAAAACATTCTTGAGACGAGGAACATTTTGTGCCCGGAGGACTAAAGAAGATATTAAAATACTATCGGAGAATCGGGTTAGGATTCAAGTACGTACCGGTCACCTCAACACGGAGCTGGGATGGGCCTCCCTGCGGCTCGGCGTCTCGAGGCCTGTCCAAGGGCCGTCCTTGACCGACCGTCGGAAGAAAAGAAAGGGGATTGAAGTTCCCTCTTCCTGGATTTCGCGATGGTGAGGGACGCCGACTGGAGTGGTCGGTTACTATGAAGTAAGCACGGGATAATAGCCATCTACGCACGAATTCGAATATAATTTCCCCGGCTCCAAATCTTGAGCCATACTGGATAGAAGAGTGGTTTGGAGGTTAGTGTGATAAGGGATAGAGTGAGTGCGCGGTTCGAGCGTCTAGGTGACCACAAGCCGTCCGCCCGAAAACGATAACGCGCAACTTTGAATTCCGACTTGCGCTTTGGAATTCCGAATGTTCCCACAGCTTGTCAAGAGTGTTATTCACTGACAGGCTGGGAGCACCTTGGCCGCGAGTGAAGACAATTGTCTATCAGTCCAGATCTCACCATTTTTTTGAACTCATGAAATGTTGCGCCCTTAACAAGGCCATTAATGACTGCAGTCCACTTGTCTGGCATTCCCCTCACATTTAAAATGGACCTAGAGTGAACAGCAGGTGCAGTACAGCCAATGCTCTGTCCTATACCCCTGTGGCCTGTGGTTAGTTACACACCATGTCATAGATTATCTAAGGCCTGGCCTTGCCTCACCAGTCTCACCTCACAGCCTTGTGCTCCCAGCTTGACCTGCCCTCTGCACCCTACCTTTCCACACCCTCTCCCCCCTTGCAACTTGGCAGTCACCTTGTTATCCAGGTTGCAACCTGGTGTTGACACCTTCTGTCTGAAAAAAATAGCTCATGTCAAGCTTATGTCCAGCGGTCTAACAAAACTTGGAACAAGAGCGTGATGTTTCTTTCCACTCACACATACACACACCCACCATACAGAGAAAACATGCCTTGAGTCATGCAATAAAACTGGCCCATTACTTGGCAGATTTGTTCCACCAGAGGTCTGAGTGGCGGTAGCATCCATGCATACCATGCTCAGCCTCAGGGTCATCTGTAACTCACCTGCCTCAATTTTGGACCCACCCCTTCAGGGCTTATTCAGAAAGGTGCTTCAGGCAGCTATGATACATGTGTACTGTTACTACAACTTCACACTCTCAAAGGTTTCCATGCATTTCTCTTTCCATCTGAAGGATGATTTGTAGCCTCAAATAAGAGGCAAGCACGACTGTCCCATGACTCAGTTTTGATGCCTGGCTTAATACTGCTCCCCAAAGGACTTACTCATGTTACAGATTGTTTTTGAAAAACTGCCTGGTATTATTGTACTTGTATCTATAAAATTGGCTCAAAAGAGCCCAGAAGTGTAATGAAGCGGTCATTAACTTGTCCATTCCCTGTGTGCCTCCAAATAAATCCATCACTCCCACACCCACTCTTGCTTGACTTGATATCCTCTCAGTCACCGGTGCGTGACCATCTTCTGATTCTGGCATCACCTTTAACCTCACCAAAAGGGTCAATTGAGAAGACATAGGCAGGCAAAGAGACAGATAGGCGACAAGGTATGTATGGTGTCACGGACGCGTTCATTTTCGCCTTTTGTGGATCACGTGACCTGCCATCACGTTCTCTAGTCAGTCATGTGAAATATCGTGCACTTTTGATCACGTGACCTTGGGAAAGTACTCCCGTATGCGGGATATCCCTTTACGGTCACATCCTATATATGGACGGACCTTCTGATTGGTAGATAAGGATAGAACCTTCTAGTATACTCTAGACCACGCTTAGAAGGCATGTATTACGCGCTGTATTAGGTTTTACTCAGCGACACGTCATACGTAGTCAGCCTTGATGACAGTGCATCAGTCAGCACTAAAGATAAGGCTATTAATAGACACGACGCGTCAGCTCTTTAGTCATAGTCGATTACTTTACACTTAGTAACAGTGTTCAAGCTCCGACTTAATCTCAGCCGCAGTAGATACTTAAGCTTGCCTGTAGCGTCCTGAGTGGAACCAACTTGTCCTCTTGGTTCTCCACTCAGGTACGCATTTATTGTACTTCCTTACCTCTGTCCAATCTAACTTGTCCTCTTGGTTCTCCACTCAGCCTGCCGTCGTGTGACACCGTGTCTTTGACCTTGTACAAAGGTCTATACGCTGACATACGCTCCACGCCGTCTGTAGGTTTTAGCGCGTGATTTATCTCCGCACCGACGTTGAGTCTTCGCCCTTGACAGTTCACTTCAACTTCCACTTGACTTGGCGTAGCCGATAAGTCATACTGCTACATATGGATACAATGTATATGAGAACAAGTTTAAGACAATTATGAGAGAGAGAGAGCATGTGATAAGGAGACAAGAACAGCAGTGAGCTGATGATTAACAAGGTAATCTTATATAGTCAATGAATGGTTTTTCTAAAAAAAGTGTACTTGTTATGACTGACAATTAGAACGCTTACTATACGGTTATGACTACGGTAGTAAGTAGTAATTAGTCATGGACTTAGGATCAGTCAGCAGGTTGTGGTAGCATGTGATTGTTACCATGACTCATTACTAGTACAGTGGTAGTAGGGTTCAAGCTACTTACGCTATAGGATATGGGCTTCATAGGGGAGTTTCAAAACTACCCCTTCATGTGTATAAGTAGTGGCTTGCGAAGACCAAGGATGCCATCTTGGTCTTCTTCAAATACCACTTTCTTAACTTGTCCTTCTGGGCCTTCGTGCCTCACTCTCATATCTCCTCTTCCTGACCTTCGTGTCTAGGATCTGGCAGGTCGAAGCCAACAACTCGCAGTTGTCTTAGTAATCACTGCTCGTATTGCGTGGATTGCCTTAGTCATTTTCCACAGGATATTAAGAACCCTGGAACACATCTGTGAAACTCACTAAGTTGTGAACGCCCTAGTACGAGTCCAAGTTGGACTGACGCCATGGTAGTGTTACATTAAGACCAAGATCCCCCAACCGTGGCATTCACCACCAGAGAACAGTGGAGAAATTTCCAACCATATAGCCTCGAAACAAGAGGAGAACGCTCTGTACCATGAAGATTCCTAGGAGCCACCAGGTGGAGAGAATACTGAGAAGACATCAGATACTTCGTTGACTTCCCTGCAGACCCAGTGTTACACTCCATAGGGCGCACTTTGGGAGATCGCACTCGACCAGTCACTTGGGGTTCCCAGTGGCTTCCTTGTCGACTCACTCTTGTTCTGTCGCTCGAGCTAGCACTTGCTGTCATTCATACTTGTCGATGAGAAGTCCAAAACGGACGATCTGGAGGATCCGGATAGCAACGAAGAGAGTGAAGAAATGAATGACTCACTCGGTGTATGCTGAGCTTGCACGCTTAATCAATCGGTCACGTGATATGGGAGGGAAGAGGGGTGACACCGCTATAGCAGAGGGCCAAACTCCGAGGTCTGCATAGGGTAAAGAAGAGAGGAGATGGATTGAGAGCAGAGGGGACAGGGGACTACTTGGACTAGGTTGTATGGACTATACAAGAAGTCAAAGCTACCGTCTAAGGTCGTTTCTACCGTCTACTTATACACATCCAGGGAGCTTTCAAGCTCAGCCTGAACTCCGACAATCAGTACTTATCGTCCAATGGGAACACGTACAACACGAGGTGGGAACTGTGGAACTGCAGAGAACACATGTCCAACGCCACTGATGGTGGCTGAAACATACAGTCCATGGGTGCATCAAGCCACAGGGACGAGGCACAGGACAGTCAACACAAATATAGTAACAGGTCACAAATCAGGCACAATCGATAACACACATTCCAATCCAGGCATAGGCTCATCTGGACTCTTCTGGTGCGGTCTAGGCCAGGTCACATGCCAGGGTCACATGATGGGCAATGATGTCATTGTGCGCTAATCTTCCGGGCTTTGAGGCAGGTCTTGTGGGAACATATACTGGGTTGCCAGTATGGCTGCACGCAAGTGTAGAGCGCGGTCCATGTGGAACTTCCAGAGGTGTTCCCTAGCCTCAGCTTCTTCTGCGGCCATTGTGTTGGCATTGAGGGCATGTTGGGGGCTTGCAGGGTTCCAGGCGACAAATTGTGCTGGAGACAAGTCACGCGGTGGCATGTCAGGATGCATTGGAGGGCCGTGTGTAACACCCAGTCCAATATTGACCAGTTGAGTTCAACTATTCAAACTTCTGTTGGACGGAGATTACGTGGAACCCTGTAGACAATTGGTGGGATGTTGTTAGACCAGCAGGAAGACACTACCGGTGTGACATCGACTCCAGAGAACTCCAAGGAGAAGACTAGGGATCACTAGACAGAGACAGTGAAGAAGAAAATGGAGGGGAACAACCAAGGGAACAATCGCCATCAGAATCAAGCCATGACGAACCCATAGAAGAGCACACCGCAACTGAAAGCGAAGTTAGACCAAACACAGGAGATGACTCAAGCCTGTTGGCACATATAGCTGAGTCTTTACATATCACAGTACCCGAGGAAATTCACATCAGAAGTCCCATGTGTTATGTCCTAGCAGGGACGTGGGTTCAAGGGGTTCAATATCACACAAGTATCAAGCGAAGATGTCTATTGTCTTATTGCTATGAAATACAGGTGGTTTGGGGTGTGGCGCGATATGTGCCACTACTCTGTAATTAAGGCTCCTCGCCCGAAGTGTCTAACACTTCTCTATACTCAGTCTTGCAAGTACACAGAGTCTTAACAGGTGTGACACGTTGATATAGTTCAACTGCAAAGACTTCGAGGATGTCCGGGTTAGGGACAGAGGTAGGGGATGCACAAGAAGAGGGGAAAGGTTAGGTCACACCAAAGAGCGAAGGCAAGGTTGCTAGATTGCAAACGAAGCCAAGTCTGGCTTCCTACAAAGTAAAGTACAGCTTTAAATAGGACGAGGTTCCAAACAACATGAACACAAGCCCATACAGAAGCAAAGAGTCAAAACGAGTCAAGGTACTGATGTAGAAACGGAGTCTAGGGTGGCTAACAATGATAGCCCCTTTGGTAACAAAGTAGGAGACAAATGGAGCGAAGTGAAACAAGATAGCAAAAGATACACACAGAGAAAGTCCGAAGCGTCGGATCATAACATGAGCCCCTCTCTAAGTCAGCTCTTCCTAGAGTGCTTCGAAGTCTATAAGGTCGTATACATCAGCGTCCCTATCGTTGTAAGGGGTAGGACTTTGAGGGGATTGGCAGCGATGGGTGCGAAGGAAATTGAAGGGGCCATAGGTCCCGCAGCGTCGACAGAGTTCATACTTGGGGCACTTGATCTCTTCATGGGTGTTGCTGGTCTGACACTTGCCACACCACTTGGTACGCTCTTCTGGGGCTGGCCATAAGCACTGGTAGGCGAAGTGGTCTGTGCTTGAGCACCTCCAGCAGTACCTCTGTTTGCGGGGGCAGGCAAAGGAGAGGTGGTCTTCAGATTGACATCTGAAGCAGAGCTTGATGGTGCCGTTCTTATACTTGCGCTTCTTCTTCCTTTCCCCCGAAGGGGCAGGTCCCTCAGGTTCGTCATGGAGTTGTGGCATAGTGTGGAAGTGAAGGAGGCCTGGCAATGGGGTGATGTAGAGTGTGGGTGCTGGTGGAGAAGGGGGTGAAGGAGGGTGGAGGATGTTCCACCGGTCAGATATGCGAACCAGCGCTTTGTGTTCTTGTAGGCGTCGTCTAGCACTGGTTAGTTGCATGTCAATGTCTAGTAGGTGTCTTTTGAGGGGGGCCATCGTGTTATACAGGTCATTCACCTGCTTCTGGATGGTCTCTTGATTTCGCAAGAGTCTGCGGACCCGGTGGACCTCAGCAGTGAGGCGGTCGTTGTTCAGGTCTTCCAGTACCTCGTCTACTTTGGCAGCTAGGGTGTGACCTTCTTTGAAGTTCTCCATCTGTGCTGGAGAGATGGGGGGTGCCGGGTTCTCTACGTCATCATCACGAGGGAGGAGGAAGAGGGGTAGTCCATAGCGAGGGAGGTTTTTGCCTAGGGTGCCAATAGCATCTTCTTTGTTGTCGCTGATCCGGATGTACTTGGCGTCTTTGTGTTGAAAGGAGGAAGGGTTGGTGTCGTCTGGGATAAGGAAATGGACATAGCGAGTGCTCCAGGGGTCATTGACGAAGAAAGGGAATCCTGGGTCGTCATCATTCTCCTGGATGTGCATCCTATCATAGTTAATAGGTAGAGCGTCCATTGCTGGGTCATTAATGATTTCTCTGATCCTGAGGATAGTGTTTCTAGGGTCTGGGGGAGAGGTGTTGGCACGCTGAACTTCTGGAGTGGGGGGAGCAGTGAATCCTGGGGGAGGGACACGGAGAACTGCTCCCTCTTCTGTTTCTATGACACTTGGCATAGTAGGGTCAATGGGTTGGGGGTGGTAGACAGTAGGGGACAAGGAGCGCATGCGCTGGGGGGAGTGGTCTGAGGAGGAGGAGACGGATGGGGTCTCGTCGAAGGATCCCCTTTCCATGGCACAAGCAACGAGGCGTTCTACAGAGGAGGAGCGAGAGGGCATTGTGTTTGAGTGAGTGGGAAGTGTGGTGACTGTTTGCACAACCACTTCTTTTCGTTTTAACCAACTTTTTGCTCCTTCACTTTTGGGGTTGCGCTCAAAGTGTTCCTGAATAAGTTCTGGGGCTTTGAGGTTCTTCTCCGGTTCCCAACTGTTGTGTGCATCGGAGTATCCCTTCCATTTGATCAGGAACTGTAACTGGTTCCTGTGGCGTCTTGTTTCTAGTATTCCTTCAACTTCCCATTCTTGTTCTCCTTCTATCAGATCTGGGGGAGGTTCCGTAAAGCTTTTGCCATGTATGGGTGTTTCTTTGTGTGGCATGAGAAGTGACGCATGGAATACTGGGTGGATCCTCCACTGGTGGGGAAGTTTCAGGGCATATGTAGTAGCGGAGATTCTTTTTGTGACCTTGAAGGGTCCATATCTTTTTGGGGACAGTTTGAAACTGGGGTGCGTTGTTTTCAAGTTCTTGGCGTCAAGCCACACGGTATCTCCTTCAGTGTATTGTTGGAAACGAGGGGAGTCTTTGTAGAGTGACTGAGCATGGGTGATTGCCGCTTGTGCTGCTCTTCTGGCTTCTTGGATTTGTTCTAGCCTTTTTTGTGTTCCTGGGACTGTTGCTATTCTTTCTGGTTGGTGTATTCTTGGGATGTACCCCAGAATTAGTTCGTAGGGTGCTTTCTTTGTGGTTGCGCTTGGCCAGGAGTTGTGGGTGTATTGTGCTAGTGGTAGCAGCTCTGTCCAGTTGTCTTGTTGGTGGTTTATGAACATCCGGAGGTATTGTTCTAGCCATTGGTTTGTCCGTTCTGATTGTCCATCTGTTTGGGGGTGGTATGCAGTGCTTATGTTTTGTTCAATGTCAAGCACTCTGCATAGTTCTTTGATGAACTTTGCTGTGAATCTGGGGTCTCTGTTGGAGATGACCCTTCTTGGTAGGCCATAGTGTGGTAACACTGTCTTGGCATATAGTTTTGCTGCTCCTTCTGCGTCGATTGTTTCATTGCATGGGATAAAGAAGGCAGCCTTAGAACAGTCATGATCCGTGATGGTGAGAATGGTGTCATGTCCTTCTGATTGTGGTAATTTAGTGATGAAGTCTAGAGCGATAGTTTCAAAGGGGAGGGCTTCTGGGTTTGTCTTAATGGGGAATATTGGGGGTTTCGGGTTTCCAGGGAAGTTCTTGTTTGCTTGGCAGGTGGCACACCCTTTTACATATGCGGATATGTCTTCTTTCATGTTTGGCCACCAGAAGTCTTGTGACACTATCCAAAGGGTCTTTGTTATTCCGGGGTGTCCTGCGGTCTTTGTGTCATGAAACAGGGAAATTACCCCCCTCTTTAGCGGTGTGTTGTCCACAACCACAAGTTTGTCTCCTTTCCACCAGTACTTTCCATGTTTCACCAGTTGAAAGGGGGCAGCCCATTCGTCTAGAGTGGCAGGGGTGGTCCAATTGGTGTGCCATGACACGGTCATCTATCCGTATGGAGAGTACGGAGTTTGCAAAGATAGTTGGGGTTAAGACTGTTATGTTGCTGTTGTCTTCTTCCCCTGTGTCGTGGTCTGGGCAGTCTAGATAGGGCATCTGCATGGTTCTGGGCTCCGGGTTTGTGGTGGAGTTTGATGTGATAGTCTGCCAGTCTGGGAATGTATCTTGCGACTCGCCTGTTGATTTGGCGAGGGTGTCAGTAATATTCTAGGTTCTTGTGGTCCGTAAACACTGTGATTTCATGGGGTGATCCCAGAAGTAAGTGTCTCCAGTGTTCCAGGCCTCGGATGACCGCTAAGAGCTCCCTATCATGGATGTCATAATTGTGCTCTGCTTCTGAGAAGGACTTTGAGAAATAGCCTATTGCCTGGGGTTTGTTTCTGTCATCCTTCTGTGTGAGGATTGCTCCTGTAGCAAAAGCGGAGGCATCCACTTCTAGTTCAAAGGGTTTGTTCATGTCTGGTTGGCACAGGACTGGGTCTTCGCATACAAGTGCAATGAGGGTTTCTAGGGCCTTTTTCGCTTCTTTTGTCCATTTGAACGGGCCCTCTTTTGTTTTTACTGTGTCTGTGATAGGCCTCGCTAGGTGGGCGAAGTTGGGGATGAAGGGGCGCTGGTAGCTCAGTGTCCCTAGTATGCTTCTTGCTTGTTTGACCGATTTGATGTCTCTTGGCCACTCTTTTAATCCCTCTACTTTCTTCGGGTCTATTTTGACATTTGATCCATCTATGACAATTCCTAGGTAGTGGATCTTTCTTTGTTCAAATACACACTTGGACGCTTTGAGGAAATAGGATTCCTTTTCGCATATTTCCAGGAACTCGTGGACAATCTGTCTGTGGCGTGTGGTGTCTTCTTCTGTGGCTATTAGGACATCGTCCATATAGACGAACAACTCTTTTGGGTACTTGTCCATGAGTGGTCGAAGTATTCTGCTCATTGTTCTTGCGAAGGTGGCTGGTGTGTTTGTGAGGCCAAAGGTCATAACTCTGGGTATGAACAATCCTCTAGGTGTTTTGAAGGCCGCTTTCCATTGGTCTTCTTCCTTGATGCGGATGTTGTGGTATCCCCATCTGATGTTGAACTTAGAGAACAGTGTCTTCCCATGTAGGTTTGTTAGGATGTCGGATATGAGTGGCAGGGGGTAAGTGTCCTTTACTGTCCACGTATTTAGGGGTCTATAATCGAGGATGGGGCGCAGCCCTCCGTCTGTTTTCTTTCTGAAGAAGAAGGATGACGCATAAGGGGAGCTTCCTTCATAGATGTATCCTTTGGCTAGGTTTTCTTCTAGGTATGCTTTTAATGCTTCGTCTTCTTGTGGGGGAAGCGGGTATATTTTACAGTTGATTTTATTAGGTGCATCTGGGCACAGTGTGATGGGGTGGTCTTCTTCTCTTTCTGGGGGGAAGCGTTGTGCTTCTTCGTCAGAGAATACTTTATGGTGGAGTTGGTATTCTTCTGGTATTTCCGTTTCTTTTACTGGGTCAAAGGTTGTGGTAGTTGTCGCAATTTTCGCTTCTTGGTGTCGCTTTCTTCTAAAGCAATATCCTCCAGTTAGGATAGTGACAGGTTCTCCTTTTAGCTCTTGTTTCTTCCAGTCGATGACTGGGTTTTCTTGTTCAAACCATGGGTAGCCAAATATCATTCTGTCTTCTCCTAGACTGGTCACGAAGAATTGGAACGCAGTTTCCTTTTCTCCCCTTTTTATCCATAGTTGGCATTTTTCTGTTATGGTGCCATCTTTGTTTAGTGATCCATCTACGTTTCGGACTATCATTGGGGGTTGTAGGGGTGTGGTTCCTAGTCCTAGTTTCTGGATCAGGTTTCGGTCTATGAGGTTGTCTGTGGCTCCACTGTCTAGGAGCACATTTACTCGAGCTTCTTTGTAGTATAGGTGAACAAGGACTTGGATTGTCATGGCACTATCACGAACACTATACATTGAATCAGCCTTCCTATCAGCTCTCATAGGTCAGCATCGCAAAAATCCTGGTCGAGGGCATAGTAACGTCTCTTTTCTTCTTCTGTCATGCCTTGAATGAGTGCATAGGCTTGTCGGACTTTGTCCTCTGTTGTGGCAGCTGACACTGATGATGTGCTCGCTTCTTGGGTGTAGGGGGGTGCTGTGTCTGCTTCTTGTGTGTCTGTGGTTCGGACTTTTGTCTGACTTGGGGTGTTTTGGTGTTGGCAGTTTCTGGCCATGTGTCCTTGTTGTCTGCACTTGAAGCAACGTCCCTCTTTCATGAGTGTCTTCTTTTCTTCTTCGGTGAGTTTCTTAAAGGGTGTGGTGGTCATGGCATCGACATCCATGGCATTGGGGTCCCTTCTGGTTCGGTTTTGGTTTTGGTTTACGCTTTGTGTAGGGCCAGGGTTTCTAGTTCCTGGTCCTGACTTCAGGAGCTGCCATCGTTGGTGTTCTGCTCTGGCAGCAGCTTGCCATTCGTCCATGGTGTTTGGTATGGTGGTCCTCATGAGGCAAGCACGATATGCGCCTGTTGGTAGGCCTCTTTTGAAGAACTCTATTGTTCCTGGTGCGTTTCTGTCCCATCCTGCTATTCCTGCAAGGTTTTCAAAGTCGAGGATGTAATTGTCTAGTGCTCCACCTTGCATCTTTAAGTTGATCAGCTTTTGGTAAGCTCTTTCTTTGTTCAGGGTGTCGGTCCAATCCCTGTCGAAGGTTCTGGTGAATCCGTCCCATAGGTCTTCACTGTCTTTTGTGAGGGTTTTGGTACGGTCTGCTAGTGCCGCTTCCATGTTGTCTTCTGTTTGATTGACCCATAGTTGTACTCCAGGTCCCTTGAATAGTGTGAGGGCAAACAGGACTCGTGAATAGGGTTGCTTGATGAGCTCATGTTCGCTATTTAACTTGATGTATCGTAGTAGTTCTCTTTTGAACTGGCTGCTCTCTGTTCTGTTTCCGGTGAAGGCAGTAGGCGCTACTCCTTTGAGTCCTCCACTGGCACTGGTATGTGGGGCGTGTAACGCTACCACGGCGTTTAGTTCGACTTGAACTCGGTCAAGGGCGTTCACGACTTAGCTGGTCGTAGACACTCGCGTAGTGTCTCAGTAATCCCGTAGAATACTACTAAGGCGACCCACAGAAGACGCCCCAACAGTACTAAGGCAACTCCGACTTGTCGCGTCGAAAGGGCCAGGGTCTTAGACTCGAAGGTCAAGACTTATAGCGAGGGCTTCTCCTAGAAGTAGAAAAGGCTTTGAAGCCTTTGGTAGAAGATGAGCGATAGAGTGGTATTTGAGAAGAAGACCAAGATGGCGTATCTTGGTCTTCGCAGCCCACTATTTATACATATTGAAGAGGCAGCTTTAAAGCTCCTCTAGAAGACGACGACTACTAGCGATAATAGCTCGAACCCTACTATCGCTATCCTAGGAATGAGTCACACTAACTATCACATGCTAGTACGACTCTTGCTGACTGATCCGTAAAGTCCATGACTAATTCCTACTTACTATCATAGTCATAACCATATAGTAAGCGTTCGTTCCAATTCCCGTACCGTAATATGAGTCCGATCGTAACATCACCCCCTTTTCAGGAGCGACGCCCACGTCGCCGGCGATCGCCGGTTCCTCCCATCCATCCAGCCTGTACCTCTTCGATCCTGTCCATCGCATTCGCCATCTCCAAGCGGAACTTACTCCGGGCTAGCTCCCCTTTAATGCCCCCCAACGCGGCGGCGAGTTGGTGGAGCCGCTGCTCCATCCGCTCCGCCTCGTACGCGTAGGACCGGTATCGGTGCAACTCGGCCTTGAGGCTCACATCGTGCAGCTCGGAGACGGCGGATCGACGCGAGGGCAGTCGTGATATCCGCCGGTGAAGATCATGAGATCCTCCTGAGGGTAGTGGGGCTTACCTCGTGCCCGGACCTGCGGCTCGGCGTAGAGCGGCTTCGAATACACCTTCTCGCTGTCCTCCGTCAGCCCCAACACCAGGGGGTCCGCATTCATGATGACCTGGATGTACGCGGCCTGGCGGGTGCGCCCCTCACCGTCAGTGATGGGGTAGTGGACGAAGTCCTCCCCGCGATTGTGCTTGTAGCCATGAGGGGCGGGTCCTAAGGCTCGGTGTCGTAACTGAAGTAGTGGGAAGAGGGGAGGAGCGTCTGCTCGAACTCCGCCTCGGTACAGGGGGCGTCCCGAGGTGTCGCATGCGTAGGGGGTTTCATCGGGGTGGTCAGTGTCGGTGGCAGTGACGATGAGTGGGTGCTCATCTGGGTAGTAGTCGTGGAGGCTCCCCCTCGCCTGACCCAATATCGTCTCATCCGCTCCATGGCTCCTGCCTTCCTCCGGGCCATCATCTCCGACCGCCGTTCGGTTGCCCTCTGAAGCTGTTCCCGCTTCCACGCCCTCGCGATCTCCAACCACTTCTCCTCCCGCTTCCATTCTTGCCATCGTAACGTCGCCGGAGACCGGCTCTTCGACCCACTGCTCCACTCTGACTGGGAGAGGTCGAGGTGAGGGCACCTCACCGTTTCCGAGAGCTGCACGAAGCCGATCGACTTCGGGCGTCGTGAGCGGGGTGCGGTTGAGGCGCTGGCCGTCTTCGGTGACCAGCCACCAGCTCGCGGGGTTGCTGGTGTCGGGGGTGTACTCCGCGGGGACGAGGCTTTGGAGGGCTTCGACGAGTTCTTGGTGGGTGATGGGGCTCGTGTTTGAGGCAACTCGAGCGACGGCGTCGGTGGCAGTGGGAACAGACATTGTGGAGAGTAGGGAGTGAAGGAAGCCAGTGTGTCGATGTGAGGAGAGGAGTGATAGGGATTTTGACGAGATCCTTCGAGCTTTTAAGTGTCGTGTCTGGCGGGGATTTAATTGATGATACTCAGCTAAGGCTTCATCTGCGAATACGTCATCCTTATCGATCCACTGATTTTCCGAGTTGGGGTATCCCTTCCATTTGATCAGGTACTGCAGGCGTTTCTTTTTGCCGAACTGCCGATGATCCAGAACCTTCTCGACCTCGTATTCCTCCTCTCCTTCCACTAGATCCGGTGGCGGTCGCTGGAAGTTTGGTCCGTGTACGAGCGTCTCACGATAAGGCGTGAGAAGATCGATATGAAATACCAGGTGTATGCTCCACTGCGTGGGAAGCTCCAGCTGGTAATTCACGGGTGATAAGACCCGTGTGATCTTGAAGGGGCCATGCCGTCTTGCCGCTAGCTTGGGTGTCGGTTGGTTGGTTCGCAGGTGTCGTCCCTCCAGCCATACGTAGTCTCCGACTTGGAGTTTGGGCGTATCTCGGTGTTTGACCCACATGGATTGTGCCTTTTTGATAAGGTCCTGGGCTTCTTTCCTGCGCTTCTCGGAACTGTTCTATCCTCGTGGTGACCTGAGGAATGGGGGACGGTTTATCAAGCCAATCAGCGCGTGGGTCATATCCCATGAGGAGGGAAAATGGAGACTTCCTTGTCGCCTCGTGTGGCCAGTTATTATGCGCAAACTCTGCTATTGGCAGAAAGGCCGCCCAGTTATCTTGACGCTCGTTGGCCCAGAAGCGGAGATATTGCTCCAGCCACTGATTGGTTCGCTCCGACTGTCCGTCAGTTCTGGGGTGATAGGCCGTGGAGATATTCTGCTGGATTCCCAGGATCCGGCACAGCTCTCGTGTGAACTTGGAGGCGAATCGGGGGTCCCGGTCGCTGATGATTTTTGATGGCAGCCCGAATCGTTTGAAAACATGGATGGCGTAGAGTCCGGCTGTTTCTTCCGCCGTGATTTCCTCGTTGCACGGGATGAAGACCGAGGCTTTACTGCAGTCGTGGTCAGTCACCGTCAGAACGGAGTCGTATCCTTGTGACGTCGGAAGTTTGGTGATGAAGTCGAGGGCAATGGTTTCGAACGGCAGGGCGTCCTCCTTTGGCGCAATGGGTATGAGTGGGGCCTTCGTGGGGCGTGTGTTGACCTTGTGACGCTGGCATTCGGCGCATCCTTGTACGTAGTTGCGGACGTCAAGCTTTAGTTCTGGCCACCAGTACCTTCGTTCCACTAGTCTCGTAGTTCGCGCGATTCCGGGGTGTCCGTGTACCGGAGGGTCATGATGCGCGGCGATCAGCCCTCGTTTTTCATCTAGTGATCCCGTAATAACGTACTTCCCTTGTCGATACCATGCTCCGTTCACAAACTTCAGTTGCTGGGGGTCTACCCAGTATCGCAGTGCGATCTCAGTTTGTGGTGGATCTTGCATCGCCTGTACTGTGGTTGCTCATACGAACACGTCTTCGGGTAGTACTACTACGTTCTCGTTGTCTCGTTCTCCTTGGTCGTAGTCGGGTCGTCTGGACAGTGCGTCTGCGCGACCGTTCTTTTTTCCTGGGATGTGGTGAATTTCGAAGTTGTATTCCATGAGCTCGAGTACTTCCCTGGCGACTCTTTGGCTTATTTTCTGCGGTAGTTTCCAATATTGGAGGTTCATGTGGTCGGAGTATATCCTAATTTTGTGAGGTGATCCGGCTAGCAGGGGTCTCCAGTGTCGTAGTGCCTTGACTATTGCCAGTAGTTCCAGGTCGTATATATCGTAGTTCCGCTCCGCTTCACTGAGTGTTGCCGAGTAGTAGCCAATTGGGTGCCGTTTGCCGTCTTCTTTCTTCTGCAATAGTACTGCGCCGGTTGCGAATCCCGATGCATCCACTTCAAGTTCAAATGGGTCGTCTAGTTTCGGGTGAGCGAGTACCGGTTCTTCCGTGACTAGAGCCTTGAGCTTTCGGAACGCCTTGTCTTCTTCGTCCGTCCATCTCCACTCGGTGTCCTTACGCGTGAGTTTGTTGAGTGGTTTGGCGTGTGTGGCGAAGCCGCGAATGAAGAGTCGGTAAAAATTGCAGAATCCCAAGAAGGAGCGGATGTCACGGACCTTGGTGGGCGTGGGCCAGTCCTTGATGCCGGAAATTTTTACCGGGTCCATGCGTGTTACCCCCTTTTCAAGGATTACCCCCAGGTAATCCATTCGCGGCTTGTTGAAGAGGCACTTTTCGAGTTTGAAGTAGAGGTCGTGTTCCATAGCGACTTGTAATACGTCGCGGACTGCTTCTTCGTGTTCCTTTTGTCCAGCTGGGTCCCTGGTTGCGATGCCGATGTCGTCCATGTATACTCGTATGATCGTCCCCTTAGCTTCGTGTTTGATGATCGTGTCTCGATAGATAGTGTTCATCATTGTTTGGAAGGTGGCCTGGGGAATTGGTGAGTCCAAAATACATGACCGTAGGTTCGAAAAGTCCGTACCGCGTCTTAAAAGCCGCTTTGTGTTCGTCTCCCTCCTTGATGCGTACATTGTTATACCCCCATCGAACGTCCAGTTTTGTATAGGTGTGCGCCTGGCTGAGGTCCGTGATTAGATCCGAGATGAGGGGTAAGGGGTATTGGTTGCGGATGGTGACAGCGTTGATCCTTCGATAGTCTTGTACCGGTCGTAGTTTTCCATCCTTTTTCTTGATGAAGAAGAAGGAGGAGGCGTACGGAGACTTGGAGGGGCGGATGTATCCCTTCTTTAGTTGTTCGTCTAAGAACTCCTTGAGTTTGCCATCTTCTTCCTGCGTCATAGGATAGATTTTGCAGTCGATTGCCGATGGGGTGTCTTCCTTGAATTCGATAGCGTGGTCCCATGGTCGAGAAGGGGGGAATCGGTTGGATGCTTCTTCGCTGAAGATCTTTGCGAACTGCTGGTAAGCCGGGGGGAGTTCTACTTTATCGTGGAACTGCTTAGCTTCAATGGCTAGTTCCGTGGCAGTGGTCCGTAGGTGGCTTTCTTCTTCTAGTTCTGCTATTGCGTCTTCCTTTTCTTCTTCCGTGAGGATGCTTCCAATGACATGGTTTTCTTTGTTGGGATTGATCGACCTGATGATGACGGGGAGCATTTTCTCGTGGATAGTGGCGTACCTCCAATTGATCGTGGGTTCGTAGGTTGCCAGCCAGGGGTAACCGAGTACGAGGTCTTCATTCCCCAGGTCTGTGACTAGGAAGCGCATCTTTCGCCGTTGTTGATTAGTCTGCACGTCTAGGTCGATAAAGTGGGTGATACTGCCCGCTTTGTTCTCCGTATTATCAATGTTCCATATTTTCCTGGGATGTTCTAATTGTTGCAGTCCCAGGCCCATCCTTTTTGCAAAGGAGGGTCGTATAAAATTATCCGTGGCTCCGGAGTCCACTAAGGTTCTGATGTCGGCCATTGTGTAATTCGTGCGAATCGAGACTGGAATTCTAAGAGACCAGAAGCGAGTCATGATTACAGAATTACAATTGACTGCCCTCACCCAGGCCGATGGGTTCAGGCGTTCTGAAAACCCTCTTTCCCCCACATCTCCTGGAGGATGAGGTCCTTTACATCGTCTGATTCTCCTGCTACTCCTGCTAGCCAGTCCTTGGCCCTCTGCTGGGGTGGTGCCGTGCTCGCTATTCTTGCTTGCGTGGGTGGTTCTTCCTGGGAGTAGTAGTCGGTTTCTGCCATCCTACTAGTGGTGGCTCGGCGACGTGGCTGCGGGCAATTACGTGAGAAGTGCCCCGTTTGGTTACAGTTGTAACATATGACTGTCCTCATGTCTCGAGGCGGCGGGCCTCCTCCTCGTCCGTATCCTCCTCGTTGTGGTCTGGGAATGAAGGGTCGGTTTGCATCTCCGACTTCCGCGACTCGTGCGTGCGTCCGGTCGGCCGAGGTATCCATGGCGTTTGGGTCGTATCTGGAAGGCGGCGGTCCTCGCGGCGGTCCCCAGTTTGGGACTTGCGGCCTCCATCGGGGTTGCGCGGACGTCGGCGGGGCTTTCGTTTTGAAGTTGTCGAGGCGTGCTTTCATATGGATGTACTGTTTTTGCCTCTTCAATGCACACCTCTTCCATTCTTCGAAAGTGTGGGGCTCGTCTAATTCGTAAACTTTTGTGAACAGGGCTCGTGGTAGTCCCGCCGTGAAGCGATCAATCAGTTTGGCAGGTCGTTCAGATTGTAGTGAGCTTTTCTGGCTAGTTGCTCAAACTTAACCACGTACGCGTCGATATCTTCTCCCACCATCTTGACCCCTTTTTGCAATTCAGCTTGTGCCTGCTCTTCTTCGAGGATGTTTGAGAATCGCTTGGCGAATTCTTCTGCTATGTGGTTCCACAGAGTTTGGGAGTATTGGCTGACTCCTCGTCGTACTTCCCGGTTTAACCATTCCAGGATGGATAACGTCCATTCGCTGACATTGACCCCTTTGACGTATCCCAAGAAGAGGAGGGATCGTCTGTATTCGTTTTGCATAATCGGGGCATCCAAGTTCATGCCCCAGTATACGTGCCATTGCGTGAGGAAGGCCTCGTATTTAGTGCGGTCTCCGTCAAAAACGGTCGGGGGTTCACCTGATAGTCTGTCTGACCCTGTGTCCCCCTCCGGGAGGTCCTCCCGTTGGTGCTCCTCCTCCTGGTGGTCCTCCTCCGCTCGGTGGTCGTCCACCTCCTGGGAATCCGCCTCCCGTCGGTCCTTGCCCCGGGAATCCGCCTGGGAGCCCTCCTGGTGGCAGGTGGAGGTCTTTCTGGTGGGTCTGGGTGATCTGGTCCTATTGCCCGAAAGAGCGCCGCGTCGTCTGCAGTCATTCTGTGTCCTGTGTTTGGATTGATAGGGTTGAGGATGGCTTCTGCCTCTTCCCTTATGCGTTGTACTTCTTCCATAGCTTGTGTTTCGATTGCTGTGGCCATAGGGCTCCGAATATGAATCTCTTCTGGCACCGTGATGTGTAAGGACTCAGCTATGTGTGCCAATAGGCTCGCGTCGTCTCCTGTTCCTGGTCGTACCTCGCTTTCGGTGGCGGTATGTTCCTCCGCGTGTTCTTCGTGACTCGATTCTGATGGGGCTTGTTCTCTTGGTTGCCCTCTTTCTTCTTCTTCTTCTTCGCTACTGCTGCTGTCTCCGTCTAGTGATCCCCAATCGTCTCCTTGAAGTTCCCTCGAGTCGATGTCGCACCGGTAATGTCTTCCTGCTGGTCTTACTACGTCCCACCGGTTGTCTATGGGGTTCCACGTAATCTCTGTCCAGCAAAAGTTCGTGTAGTTGAACTCAACTGGTCGGTATCTGATTGCTTCTCCTGGGAAATCGACGAAGTACCCGGTGTCTCCTCTGTATTCTCTCCACCTAGCCGCTCCTAGGAATCTTCGCGGTACCGATCTTTCTCCTCTGGTTTCGAGGTGGTAGGGTCGGAAATTTCTCCACTGGTCTCTGGTAGTGAACGCCACGGTTGGGGGATCTTGGTCTTAATGTAACGCTACCACGGCGTTTAGTTCGACTTGAACTCGGTCAAGGGCGTTCACGACTTAGCTGGTCGTAGACACTCGCGTAGTGTCTCAGTAATCCCGTAGAATACTACTAAGGCGATCCACAGAAGACGCCCCAACAGTACTAAGGCAACTCCGACTTGTCGCGTTCGAAAGGGCCAGGGTCTTAGACTCGAAGGTCAAGACTTATAGCGAGGGCTTCTCCTAGAAGTAGAAAAGGCTTTGAAGCCTTTGGTAGAAGATGAGCGATAGAGTGGTATTGAGAAGAAGACCAAGATGGCGTATCTTGGTCTTCGCAGCCCACTATTTATACATATTGAAGAGGCAGCTTTAAAGCTCCTCTAGAAGACGACGACTACTAGCGATAATAGCTCGAACCCTACTATCGCTATCCTAGGAATGAGTCACACTAACTATCACATGCTAGTACGACTCTTGCTGACTGATCCGTAAAGTCCATGACTAATTCCTACTTACTATCGTAGTCATAACCGTATAGTAAGCGTTCGTTCCAATTCCCGTACCATAATAT
Source organism: Lactarius vividus (assembly GCA_021527035.1). Lineage (NCBI taxonomy): Eukaryota > Fungi > Basidiomycota > Agaricomycetes > Russulales > Russulaceae > Lactarius > Lactarius vividus. Next base: position 15,803 of record JAKELG010000143.1, on the reverse strand, counting down.
GAGTCCGATCGTAACAGGGCGGCTGGGGTGGTTGTTGTGGACATGGTGGGTGCTGTTTGATCGTTGTTGGGGTTCTGTGATGGTTGGACTGGTGAAGGTACTCTGATGGGTGGTATCGGGGTTGGGAACACTTCTGGTTGATCTGGTTCTAGTGGGGATGGTTCTATCCAGATGGGGATGGTGGGGCTGGCGTGAGACGAAGCTTGTGGAGGTACAATGAGGGTGAGGTGATTGTTAGAGGAGTGGGAGGATACTGAGTTTTGGTCTTCTTCGTCTGAGCTTTCTGGTTGACTCTGTCGGAGTCCGTATGTTCCCCTAGAGCTTCCTGCTATAGGTGTGTCTGGGTTTTGTTCGTCTGTTTCGTTCCACCAGCCGAGTCCTTCAGTGTATCTTTGTGGGGTGACACTTGAGGTTGATGTGTGGTATGCGTTTCGGAAGTATCTGAGGATGTACCAATTGTTGTTGATGAATTCTACTGGTTGGAGTTTATTTCGTACAAGGCACTTGTAGCAAGGTGGTCGGTCTGGTTCTATGGTCCAGCAAGCTCCTTTTCCTAGTTGGCTGCTTTTAACGTGGTGTGGGAGGTCGTCTTGGGTTCTGGTTTGGACTGGGGTCCAGTTGTTGTCTGGTTCAAGGGTGACACTGATACTAGCCACGATTGTGGTCTGTTTCTGGGTTTTGTTCTGTGTGGGGAGTTGCTGAAGTGGCCTCTTGTGTCAGAGAGGATCCGTTGCCTGGTTTGTTGTTCTGGGGGTTCTGTGGTTGTTCTGGGCGTTGGCTGATGCGTCCTCTTGGATCGTCGCTCACCCTACTGTGAGGTAGTGGTGTCCCTGGTGTGTCGGGGTTGTAGACTTGGCTTATGTTACGTCCTAGCAGGGACGTGGGTTCAAGGGGTTCAATATCACACAAGTATCAAGCGAAGACGTCTATTGTCTTATTGCTATGAAATACAGGTGGTTTGGGGTGTGGCGTGATATGTGCCACTACTCTGTAATTAAGGCTCCTCGCCCGAAGTGTCTAACACTTCTCTATACTCAGTCTTGCAAGTACACAGAGTCTTAACAGGTGTGACGCGTTGATATAGTTCAACTGCAAAGACTTCGAGGATGTCCAGGTTAGGGACAGAGGTAGGGGATGCACAAGAAGAGGGGAAAGGTTAGGTCACACCAAAGAGTGAAGGCAAGGTTGCTAGATTGCAAACGAAGCCAAGTCTGGCTTCCTACAAAGTAAAGTACAGCTTTAAATAGGACGAGGTTCCAAACAACATGAACACAAGCCCATACAGAAGCAAAGAGTCAAAACGAGTCAAGGTACTGATGTAGAAATGGAGTCTAGGGTGGCTAACAATGATAGCCCCTTTGGTAACAAAGTAGGAGACAAATGGAGCGAAGTGAAACAAGATAGCAAAAGATACACACAGAGAAAGTCCGAAGCATCGGATCATAACACCATGGCGACAGAAGTCCAAACCATGGAAGAAGTACAGCGTATCAGAGAGGAAGCTGAAGCCATCCTCAACCCTATCAATCCCAACACTGGACACCGAATGACCGCAGACGATGTGGCATTGTTCAGAGCAATAGGACTGGACCAACCAGATCCCCCAGCAGGGCCACCGCCACCGCCTGGTGGACTCCCAGGAGGAATCCCAGGACAAGGACCAACAGGAGGGGGATTCCCAGGAGGAGGAAGACCACCGGGTGGAGAAGGTCCTCCTGGAGGAGGAGGACCACCTCTGGGACTAGGAGCAGGAGCAGGACACGGGTCAGACCAATTATCAGGTGAACCCCCAACCATATTCGACGGAGACCGTACTAAATACGAAGCATTCCTTACACAATGGCATGTATACTGGGGGATGAACCTGGATGCCCCCATCATGCAAAACAAATACCGACTGTTATGGTACAAGCTCAGTGGACTCTGATTACGATACGAGGTTGGAAGTGAATGCTTACTATACAGTTATGACTACGATAGTAAGTGCGAATTAGTCATGGACTCATCATCATCAGTCAGCAGGAGTCGTAGTAGCATGTGATAGTTACTATGACTCATTACTAGGACAGCGATAGTAGGGTTCGAGCTATTATTGCTAGTAGTAGTTATCTTGAAGAGGAGCTTCAAAGCCACCTCTGTAACATGTATAAATAGTGGGTTGCGAAGACCAAGATACGCCATCTTGGTCTTCTTCCAAATACCACTCTCATCTTCCATCCTTGGGGGAATTCTCGGAAAACCCCCCCCTCACTCCTGAGGGACGACCTTGTCTTTAATCCTGACCTTTGAGTCTAGGAGTCTGGCCCTTTCGACACGACAAGTCGGAGTTGCCCTGATACTGACTGGGCGCATACTGTGGATTGCCTTAGTCGTTTTCTACGGTCTTACCGAGACCTTGCAAGGGTACTTACGACCAGCTAAGTTGTGAACGCCTTTCTACGAGCCCAAGTCGGGTTAAACGCCATGGTAGCGTTACATTAAGACCAAGATAGCCAGCCGTGGCGTTCACTACAAGGGATCAGTGGAGAAACTTTCGACCCTACACCCTCGAGACCAGAGGAGAACGATCAGTACCGCGACGATTCCTAGGCGCAGCCAGGTGGAGAGAATACAGAGGAGACACCGGCTACTTCGTAGACTTCCCAGGAGAGGCGATCAGATACCGACCAGTTGAGTTCAATTACTCAAACTTCTGCTGGACGGAGATTACGTGGAATCCCATAGACAACCGGTGGGATGTTGTTAGACCAGCGGGAAGACACTACCACTGCGACATCGATTCCAGAGAACTTCACGGAGACGACTGGGGATCACTAGACGGCGACAGTAGTGATAGCGAAGAGGGAGAAGCACCCAGGGAACGCGAACCCTCGGAATCAAGTCACGAAGAACCAGTAGAAGAACACACAGCCACAGAAAGCGAAATACGACCAGGAACAGGAGACGACTCAAGTTTGTTAGCACACATAGCTGAGTCATTACACATCACAGTACCGGAAGAGATTCATATCCGAAGCCCCATGGCCACCACAACCGAAACGCAAGCAATGGAGGAAGTTCAACGTATCAGGGAAGAGGCCAAAGCCATCCTCAACCCTATCAACCCTAACACCGGACATCGGATGATGGCTGATGACGCAGCCCTTTTTAGAGCAATAGGACCAGATCACCCAGACCCACCGGAAGGACCACCACCACCACCAGGAGGACTCCCAGGTGGATTCCCAGGCCAAGGACCGACCGGAGGGGGATTCCCGGGAGGAGGTTGACCACCGAATGGAGGAGGGCCTCCACCAGGAGGACCCCCAGCCGGAGGACCTCCAGGAGGAGGACACAGGTCAGATAGGCTATCAGGTGAACCCCCGACCGTATTCGATGGAGACCGTACTAAATACGAGGCATTCCTTACACAATGGCACGTGTACTGGGGGATGAACTTGGACGCCCCCATCATGCAGAACGAATACCGACGATCCCTCCTCTTCCTGGGATACGTCAAAGGGGTCAACGTTAGCGAATGGACACTGTCCATCCTCGAATGGCTCAATCGGGAAGTACGACGAGGAGTAAGCCAATACTCCCAGACACTATGGAACCATGTAGCAACAGAATTCGCCAAACGGTTCTCGAATATACTCGAGGAGGAGCAGGCGCAAGCAGAGCTGCAGTGTTACATCTACCACGGATGTTGGTCTGACTTAGACGCTGTTGTGACGTGGGTTCCCTCGGGGATGAAACCTGTGATTATCCGAGTGCTCAGGAAAGACTGCAGGGTGAGGCCAATACGTGCCGGTGGAATCCCAATAGGTGTACAACGTTTCTTCGATGGGGACGTTCGGAGGTGGGCACAGGACTTTGCAAATATACTCCCACGCTAGGTTGTCGACGATGTAGTAGCAGTGGGTAGGACAGGCGGTGCGAGAGTTGAGATATTCGAAGACGAGGTGACACGTGGTACCAGGCAGGTAAGTCACGGTCGGTTGATCTACCATTCACACAGAAAGATGGAGATGAGGTCACGGGGATCCCTGTTGGCTGCAGAGGGATATGCCGGAGCTAGTTCACGTAGGGACGCCTCGAGTCCCTAGTACAGAAGACAAGTAGAAGATGTGGTATTGGAAGAAGACCAAGATGGGGATCCTGGTCCGTACTACTATGAACTTAAATACAAGTAAGGGAGTCAGTTCTAACTCCGCTCAAACTCATACTTGGCCAATAGCGTAAGTAGCGTAAACTAATAATAGAATGCGCAGTCGTCGTCGTAATCCGAATCGCGTACAACAATGGAGAACATCAGTCAGCAGGCCTAATCACAATCACGTACAACAATAAGAGTCATCAGTCAGCATAACACGAGGCCACAAGATCTGAAGTCCATGACACATTACTCCTGACATGCCGAGTCATCGCGGGTACGTCAGAGTCCACAACGGGGCCGGGCAGTCCGAGAACAAAACGTTACATCACCCCCTTTTCAGCGTCAAGCCCCAGCTTGACCACGCATGACGGCGAGTGGATTGGTCCCCACCTCCCGCAGGGCCCTGATGTGAGCGATCTCCTCTGCATCCTGGTCCGCCTTGGGCCCACGGTGTAGCGAGGCTCGGACGTTCTTGATGCGGTCCACTGCATGCGCCCGCTGAAGTCAGGCGACGCACCTGTTGCGCTCGATCTCTATACGCTCCAACTTCATCTGCTCTGCCGCCACCCGATGTTGTTGTGCTCGCCAACCGAGCGTCATGCACCGGTAACGGTGGACTTCGGCCGCGAGAGTCGCATCCTTCATGTGAAGGAGCGCCTGGTCGACCGAGTCGACTAATCCTGCGTCGGAGAGCAGGAACGTGAGGTCGTCGTCGGTGTAAGAGGGGGTAGAGGACTGCTCGTCGTAATACGGGACGGCGTGAATGGGCTTCCCGTACTGTTGATTGCTTCCGGCTCTGAAGGCCAAGATGAAGGGGTCGGCGGTGAGGATGAGCTGAGTATACCGGGCGGGCCAAAGACGTTCCTGAGCGTCGCGAATCTGAAAGGGAATGTAATGGACTCCCCTGTTGAACTGATACCCCCTGGGAGGGGGGGTCTCTGCACGACTCTCGGCCTCCTGCACAAGTTCCTCTTCTGAATCGTGGCAAAGCGCGGATGGATGTGGCGTCGGTAGTGTGATAGCTTCCCCAGTGGGTCTGCAAAGCGGGGGGGTTTCCGAGTGTGTCATGGTGAGATGGGTGGCGTAATGTAAATACTGATGCGCTTCGAGGCGTTCCGCCGGGTCGTACGGGTCCCCGCCTTCGTCGGGTCCCAGTGGCGAGGCTGGTCGGCTGGGTACGTACCCCTGCTGTTCGTCGCCCGATGGTGTGGGCGCTCGGGTTGGGACGTAGTTGTCTCTGAGGTAGTTGGGCTGGTTGCTCTTGGAATAAACAGTGGGGGTCGGCGAAGGAACTGGGGATGGCCCGGGGGTAGGAGGACGATCTCCTTGTTGGTGAAGGGCGAGGGTAGACGACAGGGGTGATGATGGCGTGGACTGTACTCAGTAAGGTGCGGATAGCTCGGTGTCGACGACATAGCGGAAGTTGATCGGAGACTGGGATCGCATGAGTGGTGAGAGTGTGAGGGAAAGAGGATGGGGACGTCTCTTCGAGTTTCCCTGCGTTTATATGCACTTCGCGAGCGGGGTTGGAATTTTTGAACTCCCTTATCGCATCATCAGCGAATACGTCATCCTTGCTGACCCACTGATTGTCCGAGTCGGGGTACCCCTTCCATTTGACCAGGTACTGAAGTTTGCGACTTCTGCCGAACCGCCAAGAGTCTAGAATCTTCTCGACTTCGTATTCTTCTTCCCCGCTCACTAGATCCGGTGGTGGGCGCTGATAGTTGGGTCCGTGCGTGGGCGTTTCGCGATAAGGTGTTAGGAGGTCTACGTGGAACACTGGGTGAATTTGCCACTGCGTGGGAAGTTCCAAGCGATAGTTGACTGCGGACATCACCTGAGCGACCTTAAAGGGGCCGTGGCGTCGCGCCGCTAGCTTTGCCGTGGGTTGGTGTGTACGTAGGTGGCGCCCTTCTAGCCATACTTGCTCTCCGATTTGGAACTTGGGCGTATCTTTTGCCTTGATCCACCCCTGCTGCGCTTTGATCATCAGCGACTGCGCGCGGTGTCGGAGTTCCTTGAACTGTTTGACCCTGAGCGCCACTTGTGGAATTGGTGAAGGTCTATCAGTCCAATCAGCGCGAGGGTTGTACCCCATAAGGAGCTGAAACGGGGATTCTTTAGTGGTTTCGCTGGGCCAGTTGTTATGTGTGAACTCAGCCATGGGGAGGTAGTGAATCCAATCGTCCTGTCGTTCATTGACCCAAAATCGTAGGTATTGTTCTAGCCACTGGTTGGTGCGCTCTGATTGTCCGTCGGTGCGCGGGTGGTACGCCGTGGAGATGTTCTGTTCGATGCCTAGGATTTTACATAGTTCTCTGGTGAACTTTGATGCGAATCGTGGGTCTCGGTCGCTAATTATTTTTCCTGGTAGTCCGAATCGAGGGAACACATGTTTGACATATAGCGTGGCCGTTCCTTCTGCCGATATTTCTTCTTGGCATGGGATAAAGAGGGACATCTTTGTGCAATCGTGATCCGTTATCGTGAGGATCGTATCACAGCCCTGTGATTCGGGAAGTTTAGTGATAAAATCAAGGGCGATAGTTTCAAACGGCATAGCTTCGGGTTTTGGAAATATTGGACGTAGTGGTGCTTTGATGGCCCTCGTATTGACTTTGATTCTTTGGCAATCGGTGCATCCCTTAATGTAGTCCATAACTTCGTTCCTAAGACCAGGCCACCAGTAATATCGTTCTATGAGTTTGATGGTTCGGCTAATTCCCGGGTGTCCATATACTGGAGGGTCGTGGTGATTCTTGATAAGTTCTCGTTTCTCCAGGAGTCCTCCTGTGACTACTCGACGTCCGTCCTTATACCAGGTGCCTTCGACCTTCTTTAGTCCGTGTGGGTCTATCCAGGGGCGAAGTTTGTCGTCGTCTTGGGCGTACACTGGATTTACCTTTTCCATTTCTTGTACCGAGATGGTGGCGTTGATTCGAAGGGGGTCTTCCGTTGTGTCTATTGCTGCGGCCCTGACAAAGATGTCATCGGGTAGTACCGTGACTTGGTTGTTATCTTCTTCTCCTTGATCGTAGTCTGGGCGTCTAGATAGGGCATCGGCTCGTCCATTCGCCGTTCCTTTGATGTGGTGAATCTCGATGTCATACTCAGAGAGTTCTAGTACTTCCCGTGCTACGCGGCGACTTATTTTTTGCGGAGAGCGCCAATACTGAAGGTTCATGTGGTCTGAGAAGACTTTAATTTTGTGTGGGGATCCTGCCAGGTAGTGACGCCAGTTTCGAAGTGCTTTGACAATTGCTAGGAGTTCGAGGTTGTAGATATCGTAGTTCCGTTCCGCTGCGCTAAGAGTGTTTGAGTAGTAGGCGATGGGGTGTCTCTTGCCATCTTCTTTGCGTTGGAGCAGTACTGCTCCTACTACGAATCCTGAGGCGTCTACTTCGAGCTTGAATTGTTCTTCTAGCTTAGCGTGTGCAAGGACCGGTTCTTCTGTGACGAGCTTCTTGATTTTGTCGAACGCCTCTTGTTCCGTCGCCGTCCATGCCCATTCCGTGTAACGTTTGGCCCTCCAGTACGCGCCCCTACGCCACCACGTAACCCAGAAAACCCGTCCCCAGTAAAGTTTGTCGCCTGGAGCCCTGCGAGAGATCCCTTGGATGCCGATGCCCAAGCAGCCGAAGAAGCTGAGGCTAGGGAACGCCTTTGGAAGTTCCACCAAAGTCGCGCTCTACACCTGTGCGCAGCCATACTGGCCACCCAGTATATGTTCCCGCAAGACCCGCCTCAAGGTCCAGAAGATTAGCGCCCGATGATGTCATTGCCCGTCACGTGACCCTGGCACGTGACCTGGCTAGAACGCACCAGAAGAGTCCAGATGAGCTTGTGCCTGGATTGGAACGTGTTTGATCGATTGTGCCTGGTTTGTGATCCGTTACTGTATTTGTGTTGACTTTCCCGTGCCTCGTCCCTGTGGCGTGATGCGCCCATGGACTGTATGTTTCAGCCACCATCAGTGACGTTGGACATGTGTTCTCCGCAGTTCCCACCTCGTGTTGTATGTTTTCTCATTGGACGATTAGCACTGATTGTCTGAGTTCAAGCTGAGCTTGAAAGCTCCTTGGATGTGTATAAGTACACGGTAGAAGTGACCTTAGACGGTAGCTTTGACTTCTTGGACTTTCCGTACAACTAGTCGAGTAGTGTCCCCTGTCCCCTTCTCTGCTCTCAATCCATCCTCTTCTTGTTGCCCTACGTGCCCTCGGAGTTTGTCCAGCATCACAGCGGCGTCCGTACCCTACGCAGACCTCGGAGTTAGCCCCTCTGCTATAGCGGTGTTCCCCTTCCTCCTTCCTATCACGTGACCGACTGACTGAGCGTGCTAGCTCAGCGTTATTGAGCGAGTCATTCTTTTCTTCTATCTTTTCGTTGCTATCCGAGTTCTCCAGATCGTCCGTTTCGGACTTATCCTTGAAGACCAAGAAAGGCAGCAAGCGCTAGCTCGAGCAGCAGAACAAGAGCGGGTATACCCGAAGTCGTCAAGGACCCCTTGAAGAACCCGGTCGAGTGTGATCTCCCGAAGTACGCCCTACGGAGCGTAACATTCCGTGTCTTTTCGTGTAAGTTTGTTGAGGGGGCGTGCGTGTGTGGCGAAATTTCGAATGAAAGCGCGGTAAAAGTTGCAGAAGCCTAGGAATGATCGCACCTGTTTGACGTTTTTGGGGTTTGGCCAGTCTTTGATGCCGGAAATTTTGACGGGGTCCATGCGTGTCACCCCCTTTTCAATGATTACCCCCAGGTAATCGATGCTTGGTGCGTGAAAGATGCATTTTTCCGGTTTGAGGAATAGATCGTTTTCTTCTAGTAAGTCCAAAATATCATGTACCGCGTCAATGTGTGCTTGCTCCGTTGATCGAGTGGCTATGCCTATGTTGTCCATGTACACCCTAATGATCGTACCTTTGGTTTCGTGGTATGCGATGAGGTCTTTACAGATCTCATTCATCATGGTTTGGAACGTTGCCGGTGAGTTGGTTAGCCCGAAGAACATTACCGTTGGTTCGAAAAGTCCGTATTTTGTTTTGAATGCTGCTTTCTCCTGATCGCCTTCTTTGATCCTCACGTTGTTGTATCCCCAGCGGATGTCCAGTTTGGTGAATATAAATGCTCCGCTTAGGTCGGTGATGAGTTCCGGGATGAGTGGAAGAGGGTATTGGTTGCGTATCATCCAGTTGTTGATGTTTCGGTAGTCCTGTACAGGGCGTAGCTTTCCGTCCTTCTTTTTGATGAAAAAGAATGATGATGCGTACGGGGATTTAGAGGGTCTAATGTACCCTTTAGCCAGCTGTTCATCTATCCATTCCTTGAGTGCTCTGTCCTCGGTCTGACTCATCGGGTAAATCTTGCAGTCGATCGTGTCCGGTGCGTTTGGTTTGAAGTCAATTGCGTGGTCCCATGGCTTGGACAACGGGAATCGGTTGGATTCCTCTTCACTGAAGATCTTGACGTGTCGTTGATATTCCTTTGGGATCGCTTTCTTTTCCGTGTATTGTTTCGCCTCGATAGCTATCTCTGTTGACATTGTTGCGCGTAGGCGAGTGTCTTCGGGATCGCATTCCTTCTTGAGTTGCTCTTCGATTTTTTGTTTGTTTGGGAGCAGTAGTTTTTCAAGTACGAGGCGTGCGATGACTGGATCTATTCAAGGTTTTGTAGGGTTGGTGGTGCAGAGAACGACCGGATACTCAGCTTCGTTAAGCGTGGCCGTTGCCCATTGGATGTCCGGTTGGAAAGTTGCTAACCATGGGTACCCCAGTATTATGTCTTCTCCTCCTACGTCGGTTACTAGGAATCTCATTTCTTTGACAATTCCTTTGGTTTGTACTTCCAGATCCACGCAATGGGTGATCTTGCCCCCTTTGTTGTGCGTGCCGTCGATGTTCCAGATCTTTCGGTGGCGGTCTAGTTCTTTGAGGCCTAGCCTCATTCTCTTGACAAAGTCCGGATGTATGAAGTTGTTGGTGGCTCCGGAGTCCACTAATGCTCTTTTGTCGGCCATGGCGTAACTTGCGCGCAATGAAACTGGAACATGCATAGATTGATAGCACGTTATGAACACAGAATTACACCGTAATGCCCTCACCCAGGCCGTCGGGTTTAGGCGCTTTGAAAATCCTCTCGCCCCAGTAGGTCCCTAACTACCAGGTCCCTGGCTTCATCGTCTAGGTTTCGGACTCCGTTTATCCAGCTGGTTGCCCGTTCTTGTGGCGTATCAGTGGTGGCGCGGGCGCCGCGGCTGCTGCCGCCGTCATCCTCGAATTGAATTAAGGGTTCGTCTTGGACGCTTTGAACTTCCTCGATGAATGCCCCCCTTCCTTGACAGGGTTGCCAGTTTGTATTGGTACGCGGTTTGCGAGGTTGTCGACAGTCGCGGGACATGTGGCCGAGCTTTCCACAATTGTAGCAATTGATGTTCTTCATGTCAACGACTCCTTTTCCTTGGGAGCGTCCTCCTTGCGCGGTGTATGGCGGTCGAGTGTAGTCGATCTCTTCTGAACCTGCGAGCCAGGCTCTGACTCTTCCGGGGGTAGTGTCCATTGCGTCAGGGTGGCTTCTAAACGCTTGCCATCCTTGACGCGGCTGCTGAGGACGATTTGGGGCGTTGAAAGTCCTGAGAGAAGTATTGCCCGGCTTACCGGGTCCTGGGGGTTTACGTCCCCCCAAACGTGTTTGCAGATGCATCCACTTGCGCTGTTGCTCGAGCGCGGCGGTCTTCCATTGAGCGTATGTGTTCAGACTGTGGAAGTTATACGCATTCTTGTAAAGTTCCACCGGGAGTCCACTAGTGAATTTGTCGAGGACTAGGGAGTCGTCGAAACGATATCCTGCTTCTCTAACCGCTTTCTCGAATTTGGCGACATAGGAGTCGATGTCTTGCCCTTCCATTCGGAAGCCCTTTTGAAGTTCTTGTTGCGCCCTTTCTTTCTCGAGCGTATCGGCAAAGGTGTTGCGAAAGCCGAGTTCAATGGCCTCCCAGATCCATCTGTCGTAGGGTCCGTTCTTGGCTTTGTATGCCTTGACCCATTTGGTGGTGGACAGGACCCATTCGTTGACATGATCTCCTTGGATGTAGGTGAGGAATATTAGTGCTTTTCGGTAGGGGAGGGTGAACGCAGGGTTGTCATAATTGGTTTCCACGAACAGCTCCCATTGAGTGAGGAACTGTTGAACTTTGGTGCGATCGCCGGTGAACACTAGAGGTTCCTTGCCCATGAATTTCTCAGGCTTGGTTCCACTTGACACGTTGGGTCCGGTAAAGAGTGGTCCTCCCGGATCTCCTCCTCCTCCATCCCCTCCTTCGTCTCCTTCTGGGGGTCCTCCGCCACGGCTGATACGCGTGGGTTCCTGGAACGTGGTGGGTTGTTCGGTGATGATAGTGGTCATGTCTGTAGGGATGGACTCAGCTAGTAATCCTAATTGTGCTTCTTCTGCTTCTTCTTGCGCTTCTAAGATGCGAATTTCTTCAGGGTTGCTTCCCAGCGATGGAGAGGGTGTGGGTGTCTTGGGAGTAGGGGAGCGGACTGGTTCTTCTTCTTGTCCGTCGATAGGTCCCCACTGATCTCTGGTAGTTGTTTCGCTTTGATGGATATCGAGATGGAGGCCTGATCCTGCGGGTCTGACAACTTGTAGCTTGCTGTGGAGTTTGTCCCACTTGATTTCTGTCCAACAAGTGTGATCGAAATTGAATTCTACCGGGATGAGTCCGGTTTTGCCATCCTTGTAAGTATAGAGAACTACGTAGCCTGGGTCTCCTTGTTCTGTTTGCCAAAAGGCTCCTTTGAGGTATTGTTTAGGGACGTTGCGTTCCCCTCTTCGGTCAATGTGATACGGTCTGAACGGGATCCAAAGATCGCGGGTTGTTACTGCGGAAGCCACATTGAAGGATCTTGGTCTTAATGTTACGTCTACCACGGACGTTGGTCTGACTTAGACGCTGTTGTGATGTGGGTTCCCTTGGGGATGAAACCTGTGATTATCCGAGTGCTCAGGAAAGACTGCGGGGTGAGGCCAATACGTGCCGGTGGAATCCCGATAGGTGTACAACGTTTCTTCGATGGGGACGTTCGGAGGTGGGCACAGGACTTTGCAAATATACTCCCACACTAGGTTGTCGACGATGTAGTAGCAGTGGGTAGGACGGGCGGTGCAAGAGTTGAGATATTCGAAGACGAGGTGACACGTGGTACCAGGCGGGTAAGTCACGGTCGGTTGATCTACCATTCACACAGAAAGATGGAGATGAGGTCACGGGGATCCCTGTTGGCTGCAGAGGGATATGCCGGAGCTAGTTCACGTAGGGACGCCTCGAGTCCCTAGTACAGAAGACAAGTAGAAGATGTGGTATTGGAAGAAGACCAAGATGGGGATCCTGGTCCGTACTACTATGAACTTAAATACAAGTAAGGGAGTCAGTTCTAACTCCGCTCAAACTCATACTTGGCCAATAGCGTAAGTAGCGTAAACTAATAATAGAATGCACAGTCGTCGTCGTAATCCGAATCGCGTACAACAATGGAGAACATCAGTCAGCAGGCCTAATCACAATCACGTACAACAATAAGAGTCATCAGTCAGCGTAACATGAGGCCACAAGATCCGAAGTCCATGACACATTACTCCTGACATGCCGAGTCATCGCGGGTACATCAGAGTCCACAACCGGGCCGGGCAGTCCGAGAACGAAATGTTACATGCAGAAGGGAATCAAGATGACAGGAGAGGATATTGATGCGTACGTGGTCAAGTTTGAACAACTAGCCAGAAAAGCTCACTATAACCTGAACGACCGACAAACTATCGACCGATTCACCGTGGGATTACCACGAGCCCTGTTCATGAAAGTCTACGAACTGGATGAACCACACACGTTTGAAGACTGGAAGAGGTGCACGCTACGAAGGCAGAAGCAGTACATACACATGAAAGCTTGTCTTGATAACTTCAAAACGAAGACACCACCGTCATCTGCCCAACCTCGGTGGAGGCCGCAACCCCCGAACTGGGGACCACCGCGGGGACCACCCCCCCCCAGGTACGACCCAAACGCAATGGACACGTCAGCCGATCGAACTCGCGTAAGAGTGGCGGAAGTCAGAGATCCCAACAGACCATTTACCCCAAGACCACAAAGAGGAGGGTATGGGAGAGGAGGGGGGCCTCCGCCTCGAGATATGAGGACAGTAATCTGTTACAACTGTAACCAGATGGGACATTTCTCACGAAACTGCCCACAGCCACGCCGCCAAGTAACCACTAGCCGAATGGCAGATACAGACTACTATACTCAGGAAGAACCACCCACACAGGCCAGGACAGCAAACACAGCGCCTCTGCAACAACGAGCAAAAGACTGGTTGGCCGGAGTGGCAGGGGAAACGGATGACGTAAAAGACCTCATCCTTCAAGAAATGTGGGGAAAGGAGGGTTTTCAGAACGCCTGAACCCATCGGCCTGGGTGAGGGCGGTTAATTGTAATTCTGTAATCATGACTCGCTATCGGTCTCTTAGAATTCCAGTCTCGATTCGCACGAATTACGCAATGGCCGACATCAGAACACTAGTGGACTCCGGAGCAACGGATAACTTCATACGTCCTTCATTTGCAAAAAGAATGGGTCTGGGACTCCAAAAATTGGACCACCCCAGAAAGATATGGAACATCGATAACACGGAAAATAAAGCGGGCAGTATCACCCACTTCATCGACCTAGAAGTGCAGACTAACCAACGATGCCAGAAGATGCGCTTCCTGGTCACGGACCTCGGAAATGAAGACTTAGTACTCGGATATCCCTGGTTAGCAACCTACGAGCCCACAATAAACTGGAGATACGCCACCATACACGAAAAAATGCTCCCAGTTATCATTCGATCAATCAACCCCAACAAAGAAGACCATACTATAGGAAGCGCCTTCACAGAAGAAGAAAAAGAAGTCGCGATGGCAGAACTGGAAGAAGAAAGCCTCCTACGCACTACAGCTACAGAACTAGCTATCGAAGCTAAGCAATTCCAGGATAAAGTGGAACTCCCCCTGGCTTATCAACAGTTCGCAAAGATCTTTAACGAAGAAGCGTCCAACCGATTCCCCCCCTCTCGACCTTGGGATCATGCTATCGAGTTCAAGGAAGGCACCCCACTTGCAATTGACTGCAAGGTCTACCCTATGACACAGGAGGAAGACGGCAAACTCAGGGAATTCCTAGACGAGCAGTTAAAGAAGGGGTATATTCGCCCATCCAAATCCCCTTACGCTTCGTCCTTCTTCTTCATCAAGAAGAAAGATGGGAAACTACGGCCAGTACAAGACTATCGGAAAATAAATGCCGTCACCATCCGCAACCAATACCCGCTACCCCTCATCTCGGACCTCATCACAGACCTCAGTCAAGCACATACTTACACAAAACTAGACGTCAGATGGGGGTACAACAACGTGCGCATTAAGGAGGGAGACGAACATAAGGCAGCTTTCAAAACGCGGTATGGACTCTTTGAACCTACAGTCATGTACTTCGGACTCACTAACTCCCCGGCGACCTTCCAAACCATGATGAACACGATCTATCGAGACACCATCGCAAAGCATGAAGCCAAAGGAACAACCATACACGTCTACATGGATGATATAGGCATCGCGACCAAGGAACCAGCAGGACAAAAGGAACACGAAGAAGCGGTTTGCGACGTACTCCAAGTCGCCATGTTACGCTCCAGCGGGCGCACCTTCCGGAGTTCAGCACTCGACGGGAAACTCGGGGGGTTCTTGCGGTATCACGGTGGCGACCAAGACTTCGGCTGGTCTATCTTCTGGCCGGATTCTCGAGATCTTGAGATTTGCTGAGTTCTTCTGGGGTTTGGACAATACCGTAGGCGATAACGGCGAGGATATGCGTAACGCGAGTGGCAAGGAAGAAGAGGAGAACGTGCTCAAGCAAAGGAGACAGGATCGGAGAGGGGACAACTATACAGGGGCTGCCTGTATCTGCTTCGGTCTACTTGTAGGCTGGTAGAATACAAGAAGTCAAGCTGAGGGATATCAGCGAGACTGGAGTGCTACTTATACACTTCCAAGGAGCTTTCAAGCTCAGCTTGGAGTCCGAAACTCTGTACGTATCGTCCAATTGTAAGTAAATCAACACGAGTCAGGGGCATACAGTCACAAGGGTCAACAATGAGGCAAAGGTGAAACGGGGTCAGAAGTCCATCAATCAGTGGCTGAAACATACAACTCCTGGGCGCATCAAGCCACAGGCACAATCAGACAATCCATCAGAAACTAGGAACCATACAGTCCATGAGGCAGATCCAATCACAATCCAGGCACAAGCTCATCTGGATCCTTCCGGTGCAGGTCTAGACCAGGTCACGTGCCGGGGTCACGTGACGGGCGCTTGACGTCTCCTTCGGCTATTCCCAGGGCGCTTGCCAGCCCGGGTCACGCTCGTAATGCAGGATGTTTCCGGGGTCGATACCTTCACTTCTGGCAGCTGCAACCCATTCTGCGCGGTATTGCTCGGCGGTGCTGCACGAGTCTGCACTGGTGGCGCGGGGTTGTGGGGTGAAACGCAACACGCCATGGAACACGACCTCTACTTCAAACTTGAAAAGTGCCTCTTCCACAAGCCGTGGATGGATTACCTGGGGG